>JAJOOH010014558.1:0-73097 GCA_029582605.1 Solanum gracilifrons | reverse complement strand
AAAAAAAAAAAAAAAAAAAAAGATGACAATTGTTGGTACTGCTTCAATTACAATTTCGTTTTATCAGAGCATGAAAAAACTTTTCGACTTCACTCTAAAAAACTTCTCAAAAAATGTATCACTAGAAAATAGATTAATCGCACAAAGCATTTCTCTAAAATGACATATTTCTTAAGAAAGACCAAACTAATATTGTACCTTAATTTTTTTTTAAAATTAGCGCTCTTCAAGAACTTCAAGTGCAACAATAAATAATACAAAACATGATAAAAATTTGCATGTGAGGATTACACTAAGAAAATAGTAATATTGGTAAATTGCAGAATATACACGGCATTTGAAGTTCTGATTTGTTGACCCATGATCTTTTTACCAGGGGACCATGGCAGTGGAAGCAATCTGGTTTACTTGTTTTGAACAACTATGCATTAATAAAAAGGCAATGGAAAATATGAAAAGGCTTAGGATATTATGCATACGTGATGGGAACGAATATGATAGGCTAACTTCCTTCTCTTCACCTCCCTCTTTGATTGATTTGGAAGACGTTCCCTATGGCTCCATTGAGTACCTGCCCAGCAACTTGCGTTGGTTTGTCTGGAATCACTTTCCTTGGGAGTCATTGCCAAAAAATTTTGAACCCCAAAGGCTTGTTCATCTGGATCTCCGGTGGAGTTTGCTATGTTATCTATGGACGGAAACAAAGGTACCGTTTTATTTGAGATACTTTCTATTTTGGTTTGTCCTTGAATTATGATGCTTGTGTTTTAAATGAAATAAGTTATTATATTACCTTTATGTCGTTTTCTTTCAAATCTTCGCATCATAATTTAACTAAGAAGCTCAATTTAAAAACTTGTGTTGTTTTCATTACTCTCTTTGTTATCATTTATCCTCCTGCCGAGTCCACAGGCTTGGCCCAAAAAAGAAAAACACAATGCTGAAATAAATAGTCATTGCATCTAAAGAGGAAATAAAAAGAAAACACAGTTGAAACTTTACTACCCTGGCTAATTTTTTATATGTGGAAAATCATAATGAAATGTCAACCTTTACCAATTTCAAAAAAATAAATAATGAAATGTCAACCAACTGTTTTTACAGATTTGGTCTGGAAAAAAAATACACAAAACAAACCACAATTAGAATAAATAGTCATTGCATCTAAAGAAGAAACTTACACAATTCATTATTTTGGCTAAACGTTTTTGTTTGGCTGAAAATAATGGAATCGCAACCAAATTCTTTTATATACAAATTTTGCCCCCCAAAAATATACACACTTGAAATAAATAGTCACTGCATCTAAAGACGAAACAAAAAAGAAGTTTGCTGTTGGAACTGTATCATTTTGGCATAACTTTTCTGTTCGACTAAAACAATGGCATGGATTTGGTCCCCAAAAAGAAAAAAAATACACAAGTAGAGCAAGTAGTCATTACATCTGAAGAAAAATAATAATACAAATTTAGGTTACAGTGTGCATTCTATATAAGAAGAAGCAAGGAGAGATATGCGAAAAATATTCTACTTGGAAGCTAATTTTTCAATTAAACACAGGTCATTTGATTCATAGATAAGCTCACTAGCTAAATCTAAATCCGGGCCAACTTGATTTCCTATATATCTCATTCTTTTTGTATTTTGACAATTTTGCAGCATTTGCCGTCTCTACGAAAGCTGGATCTTAGCTACTCCAAAAGCCTGATGAAAACACCAGATTTTACGGGGATGCCAAATTTGGAGTATTTAAATTTGGAGGAATGTTCGAGTCTTGAAGAGGTTCACCATTCCCTAGCATGTTGCAGAAAACTCATTGAGTTAAATTTGCAGAGTTGTGGAAGCCTAAAGAGGTTTCCATGTGTTAATGTGGAATCTATGGAATATCTGAACCTAGATGATTGCTATAGTTTAGAGAAATTTCCAGAAATCTTCGGAAGAATGAAGCCAGAGTTAGTGATTCATATGCAAGGATCTTGGATAATGGAACTACCATCATCTATTATTGAGCACCGAGCTGGTCTTACAGTGCTAGATTTGAGAGATATGGAAAACCTTGTAGCTCTTCCAAGCAGCATTTGTGAGTTGAAAGGTTTGGTGAAGCTAGATGTGTCCTACTGCTCAAAACTTGAAAGCTTGCCAGAAAAGATAGCTGATTTAGAAAACTTGAAGGAGCTTCATGCCCCAGGGACTCTAATTTCACAACCTCCGTCTTCCATTGTCCGCTTGAACAAGCTTAAATTCTTGACTTTTGCGAAACATAAATCAGAAGATGGAGTGTACTTTGTGTTCCCTCAGGTGAATGAAGGGTTACTCTCATTGGAAGAACTAAATCTCAGTTACTGCAATTTAATAGATGGAGGACTTCCAGAAGACATTGGATGCTTATCCTCTTTGAAAGTGTTGAATCTCACTGGAAATAATTTTGAGCATTTGCCTCAAAGCATAGTCCAACTTCGTGCTCTTCAATCCTTGACCTTATCATATTGCAAGAAGCTTACACAGCTGCCAGAATTTCCCCAGCAATTAGATACAATAAATGCAGATTGGGACAATGATTCGATCTGTAATTCGTTGTTTCAGAATATCTCATCATTCCAGAGTGACATCTCTGCTTCAGATCCCTTGTCACGAAGAGTGTTTACAGCTAGGGGGAAAAATATCCCAAGTTGGTTCCACTATCACGGAACTGGTAGAAGTGTATCAGTCGATTTGCCTGAAAATTGGTATGCATCGGATAACTTCTTGGGATTTGCTGTATGTTTCTCTGGCAACTTAAGTAACACCACAGTTGACTTGATTCCCTTATGTGATGATGGGATGTCGTTGATGACCCAGAAACTTGCCTTATCCAACCATTCAGAAGAATTTCCAGAAACTGCTATTCATTTTTTCTTGGTTCCTTTTGCTGGATTATGGGATACATCTAAGGCAATTGGAGAAACACCAAATGGGCCTGTTACGATATCTTTTTCTGGAGAAAAGAAGTTTGGATTTCGTTTGTTGTATAAGCAAGAACCAAAGCTTGAGGGCTTGTTACAAATAAGGGAAAATAATGAATCCATGGCATCATCTTCTTCTTCTGCTAAATCGTTACAGTTGCCTCAATGGAAGTACGATGTCTTTCTAAGTTTTAGAGGTGAAGATACCCGCAGAACATTTATGAGTCACTTGTACCAAGGTTTGAGAAACAGGGGAATATTCACCTTTCAAGGTGATGAAAGGCTAGAGGTTGGTGATTCGATCCAAGAACTCTTGAAAGCTATCGAAGAGTCTCAAGTTGCTCTTATAGTTTTCTCAAAGAATTATGCTACATCGGGGTGGTGCTTGAATGAACTAGTGAAGATCATGGAATGCAAGGAAGAAAATGGACAAACTGTCATACCGGTGTTCTATGATGTGGATCCATCACATGTTCGGAATCAAAGGGAGAGTTTAGCAGAAGCCTTTGCCAAACATGAATCAAAGTATAAGGATGATGCTGAAGGAATGCAGAAGGTGAAACGATGGAGGAATGCCCTAACTGCTGCCGCAGATCTAAAAGGATACGATATCCGTGATGGGTGAGTTAAAAATACATAATTGCTTTTCATGAAAAAGGAAAAATTATCTCCATTCAAATTTGGATGCATCTGTGAAAACTACCTACAAAACTGAGTCAAACAGAATGATTATACATTTCTAAAATTATTTTTTCATATTTTCTAAAAATAGAATAATTATATATTTCGATCTGTAGGAGGGCATAGTTCCTATTAGTTTTATTGCTAAATGACATTGTTAGGTAGATAATATTTTGATTTGGTTCTTCAAGAGTTCAGTTTTATCAGTAAGAAGGCATAGTCCTATCAATTAAAAACACAAAAGAATGATGGTAGATTATATATGTTTCTATCAGTAAGAAGGCATATTCCTATCAATTTCATTAGAGAGAATACATAAAAATCTTCATAAACTATGCAAGTTTTGCAACTTCCATTTAGATTGTTGTTATTACCCTTAAAAGTATGAAATACTTACTAATACTTGACTTTCTCACATTTTCCACAATCAATCTTCTTATTTATGTAGGATTGAGTCTGAGAATATTCAGCAGATCGTCGACCACATCTCTTTCAAATTATGTAATAGTGCTTATTCTTTATCTTCTTTGAAAGATGTTGTGGGAATACATGCTCATTTAGAGAAGCTAAAATCCCGACTTGAAATAGGAATTGATGATGTTCGGATTGTAGGGATCTGGGGAACAGGTGGAATCGGTAAAACAACAATAGCAAAAGCCATCTTTCATACTCTATCTTATCAATTTAAAGCTGCTTGTTTTCTCGAGGATGTTAAAGAAAATGCCAAAAAGAATCAACTGCATTATTTACAAAATACTCTTCTCTCTGAACTGTTAGGAGAAACAGATGATTACGTCAATAATAAGTATGATGGGAAGTGCATGATTCCGAGCAGACTTTCTTCTATGAAGGTGCTAATTGTGCTTGATGACATTGATGAAAGAGATCATTTGGAGTATTTAGCAGGTGATGTTGGTTGGTTTGGTAATGGTAGCAGAGTTGTTGTAACAACTAGAAATAGAGATTTGATAGAGAAGGATGCTGCTGCAATATATGAAGTGCCTACACTACCTAATCTTGAAGCTATGCAACTGTTCAATCAGTATGCTTTCAAAAAAGTAGTTCCAGATGGGCGTTATAAGAACCTCTCGTTGGAGGTCGTACATCATGCTAAAGGCCTTCCTTTAGCCCTCAAGGTGTGGGGTTCTTTGTTGCATAGGAAAGGCCTAACTCAATGGAGAAGAACTGTAGACAAAATAAAGGAAAACTATAGTTCAGAAATTGTTGAAAAACTCAAAATTAGTTATGATGGGTTGGAGCCCAAAGAACAAGAGATATTTCTAGATATAGCTTGTTTTTTCCGAGGAGATGAAAAAAAGAAAGTCATGCAAATATTTGAGAGCTGTGATTTTGGAGCTGAATATGGATTGGATGTCCTAATTGAAAAATCTCTCGTCTTCTTAACTGAAGATGATACAATTGAAATGCATGACTTAATACAAGATATGGGCAAATATATAGTGAAAATTCAAAAGGATGCGGGCGAATGTAGCAGAATATGGGAGTATGAAGATTTTGAAGAAGTGATGGTCAACAATACAGTAAGTAGGCTAAACAATACTGTAGTTTTCAATTTCTAGTTTTCATATTCCAAAGACATATAGGGTCAATTCCATTATTTGTTCTTCTTACTTCATATTTCCGCACTTAAGTCACATCAGTTTTTTACTTTAGTAGTAGAAGCAAGTAACATTAATTGTCTAACACCGCCTAGTTCGTCAAGTAGCCACTTTAATTACCACTGCCTAATTTGTTTTTTCTTATGTTACTAAGCCACAATTTACTCTAGTAGCCACTTACTCTGTTTAAGCCAACTTCTTTTTTTGAAATAACTTGAATTTTGTATGAGATTTTATATATATTAACTCAATCCGGAATTCACGGTACTGTTGAAATTACAAGTGATTGGCACTACTACTTCACAATTTTATTCTGTCACTGCATGAAAAAATTCTCAGACTTGACTTTAACGTACCTTTCAGAAAATGTATAACTCCATTAGAAAATAGAACTGTTGAACTAAATGCACAAAGTACTTCTCTTAAGCAACAGATTTCGTTTAAGAGACCTAACAAATATTGTACGCTAATCTGGCACTGCAAGGATTGAGGAAGTAATCATATTGGCAATTGAATTTTATACGACATTTGAAGTTATATTTTTGTAAAGCAATGATCTATTTTACCAGGGGACCAAGGCAATGGAAGCAATCTGGTTTCGTTATGATGAGAAAATATGCTTTAGCAAAGAGGCCCTGGAAAATATGGAAAAACTTAGGATATTATACATATGGTCCCAAGATTGCTCCCCTTGCCATGATGGCTCCATTGAGTACCTTCCCAACAACTTGCGTTGGTTTGTCTGGAATCACTTTCCTTGGGAGTCATTGCCAGAATATTTTGAACCCAAAAGGCTTGTTCATCTTCAACTCCGCTTCAGTTCACTGCATCATTTATGGATGGGAATAAAGGTACAATAATTAAATTCTTGTTTATTTTTATTTCTCTCTAACTATCTTTGTCCTTTAGTGATGAGCAAATACTACTTCTTTCAGCCTGTTTTATTTGATCTATTTTATATTTTGGCTTGCTCTAAAACTATGATGCGAGTCTTTAAACGAATAAAAGTCATTAAATACATAAACTCATATTAATATATTTCATATAATTTTGGGTTGTTCTCATATCAATTATTGTAAGATCTTTATGTCATTTATCTCCCAAATCTTCCTATCATAATTTTAACTTATAAGAAGCCAAGTCATACAAACATTTCCCTAGCAAGATATGAATCTCATCCTAAGATTGTATGTAGTGGGACAGAACGAATACTTGTTATTAAAACATAAAGGGAAAATTATGTACAACTATTTTGTAGAAAAGCACAATGTTGAAATAAATAGTCGGTGCATCTAAAGACAAAATAAAAAGAAAACATTGTTGGAATGGGTAAATCTTCTTTTTATTTGGATAAATGCACTGAAATTTCAGCCAATTTTTCTTTTACAGATTCTTTTACCTGGCCGTTCTTGTTTTCTTTTCTGATCCTTTTTCTGTTCTGAATAGCAGCACTTTCCGTATCTAAGGACTCTAGATCTCAGCCGCTCTAGAGACCTGATGCAAACACCAGATTTCACGGAGATGTCAAATTTGGAGTATTTGGATTTGGGCAATTGTATTAATCTTGAAGAGGTTCACCATTCCCTGGGATGTCCCACAAAGCTCAAGAAGTTAAATTTGATATATTGTAAACGCCTTAAGAGGTTTCCATGTGTTAACGTGGAATCTCTTGAATATCTGGATCTAAAGTTCTGCTCTCGTTTAGAGAAATTTCCAGAAATCCGCGGAAGAACGAAGCCAAACTTAGAGATTAAGATGTGGGACTCTGAGATAAGGGAACTACCATCATATATTGTTCAGTGGCTAACTCTGAGACACTTAGAAAGCCTTGTAGCTCTTCCGAGCAGCATTGGTATGTTGAAAGGTTTGGTTATTCTAGATGTGTCGAATTGCTATAAACTTGAAAGCTTGCCAGAAGATCTAGGAGATTTAGTAAACTTGGAGAAGCTTGATGCCACAGGGACTCTAATTTCACGACCTCCGTCTTCCGTCGTCTGCTTGAACAAGCTTAAATTCATGAGTTTTGCAAAACAAAGATATAGCGTAAGCCTTGAAGATGGAGTGTACTTTGTGTTCCCTCAAGTGAATGAAGGGTTACGCTCATTGGAAGATCTGGATCTCAGTTACTGTAATTTAATAGATGGAGGACTTCCGGAAGACATTGGATCCTTATCTTCTTTGAAAGAGTTGAATCTCAGCGGAAACAATTTTGAGCACCTGCCTCAAAGCATAGCGCAACTTGGTGCTCTTCGATCCTTGGACTTAAAAGAGTGCAAGAGGCTTAAAGAGTTGCCAGGTTTCATGGGGATGCCAAACTTGGTGACGTTGAATCTCAGTATAAATAACATTGGGCATTTACCTCAAAGCATAGCCCAACTTGGTGCTCTTCGATCCTTGGACCTATCATATTGCAAGAGGCTTAAAGAGTTGCCAGGTTTCATGGGGATGCAAAACTTGGAGACTTTGAATCTGTCAAATTGTATAAATCTTGAAGAGGTTCATCCTTCCCTGGGATTTCTCAAAAAGCTCTGTACATTAAAATTGACTAATTGTAAACGGCTTAAGAGGTTTCCAGCTCTGTGCATTGATTCTCTTGACTATCTGTGTTTACGGGATTGCTCTAGTTTAGAAAAAATTCCGGAAATCCTTGGTAGCATGAAAGTGGAGTTAGAGATTCACATGCTAGACAGTGTAATAAGGGCTCTAGGTTTTAGAGGTTTTGAAAACCTTGCAACACTTCCAAGCAGCATTTGTAAGTTGGAAAGTTTGGTCAGCCTAAATGTGTCGGATTGCTCTAAGCTTAAAAACTTTCCAGAAGAGATAGGGGATTTAGAAAACTTGGAGATTCTTGATGCTAGAGGTACTCTAATTTCACAACCTCCATCTTCCATTGTCCAGTTGAACAAGCTTAAATTTTTGAGTTTTGCAAAACGAAATTCTGGAGGAGGTTTCGTAGATGGAGTGTACTTTGTGTTCCCTCAAGTGGATGAAGGGTTACGCTCATTGGAACATCTAGATCTCGGTTACTGCAATCTAATAGATGGAGGACTTCCAGAAGACATTGGTTGCCTACGCTCTTTGAAAGAGTTGTATCTCTGTGGAAATAATTTTGAGCATTTGCCTCGAAGCATAGCACATCTTGGCGCACTTCGATTCTTGAACTTATCAGATTGCAAGAGGCTCAAAGAGTTGCCAGTTTTCATGGGGATCCCATACTTGGAGACTTTGAATCTGTCAAATTGTATGAATCTTGAAGAGGTTCATCATTCCCTGGGATTTCTCGAAAAGCTCTGTTCATTAAAATTGACTAATTGTGAACGAATCAAGAGGTTTCCAGTTTTGTGCATCGACTCCCTTGAATATCTGAATCTGGAGGGGTGCTCTAGTTTAGAAAATTTTCCAGAAATCATCGGAAGCATGAATTTGAAGTTAAAGAGTGGGATAAGGTGCCTAGATTTGAGAGGTTTAGAAAACCTTGTAACACTTCCGAGCACTATTTGTAAGTTGAAAAATTTGGTGGAGCTAAATGTCTCGGCATGCTCAAAACTTGAAAGCTTGCCAAAAGAGATGGGGGATCTAGAAAACTTGGAGTGGCTTGATGCCAAAGATACTCTAATTTCACAACCTCCGCGCTCCATAGTCCATTTGAACAAGCTTCATTTCTTGCGGTTTGCAAAACAAGAATCAGAAGTAGGCCTCGAAGATGGAGTTTGCTTTGTTTTCCCTCCGGTGTCTGACGGATTACGCTTGTTGGAGATTCTGAATCTCAGTTACTGCAATCTAATAGATGGAGGGCTTCCGGAAGACATTGGATTCTTATCTTCTTTGAACGAGTTATGTCTCTGTGGAAATAATTTTGAGTATTTGCCTCAAAGCATAGCCCAACTTGGTGCTCTTCGTTCCTTGGACCTATCATATTGCAAGAGGCTTAAAGAGTTGCCAGGTTTCAGGGGGATGCAAAGCTTGGAGACTTTGAATCTGTCAAATTGTATGAATCTTGAAGGTGTTCATCATTCCCTGGGATGTCTCAAAAAGCTCTGTACATTAAAATTGACTAATTGTAAATGGCTCAAGAGGTTTCCAGTTCTGTGCATCGATTCCCTTGAGTATCTGAATCTGGAGGGGTGCTCTAGTTTAGAAAATTTTCCAGAAATCCACGGAAGTATGAAAGTGAAGTCGGATATTCACATGTTAGACAGTGTGATGACGGATCTAAATTCCATGTATATTTCACTTCCACGTTCCTTGTCTCAGGATATCGTTTCCTTGCCGAAAGCCATCTCTGCTTCAGATTCCTTGTCACAAAGAGTGTTTACCATTGTGCATGGTGGGAATAAGATCCCAAGTTGGTTCCACCATCAGGGAATGGATGAAAGTGTATCGATCAATTTGCCTGAAAATTGGTATGTAAGTGATAACTTCTTGGGATTCGCTGTATGTTACTCTGGCAACCTAATTGACATCACAGTTGACTTGATTCCCTTGTGTGATGATAGGATGACCCAGAAACTAGAATTATCCACCCTTCCAAATTATGATTCAGAATCATCCAGCGGTTTAGAATGTGATACTGAACCTACTATTCATTTTTTCTTGGTACCTCTTGCTGGCTTATGGGAAACATCTAAGGCAAATGGGAAAACACCAAATGACTATGGGCTTATTAAGTTATTGTTCTCCGGAGAAATGAAGGAGTTTGGATTTCGTTTGTTGTATAAAGATGAACCAACAGAACATTGCATTGGGACAAAGAGGAACAGATATGACGATAGTGAACACCATGATGAAGTCTGCTGCTCCTCTTCTAAGAAACAAAGGTCACATTTCTAATATTCATTCATTGGAGCTGTCTTTGAGAATCTGCAGCAACAACCAGTCTCTTCAGAAACTTTGCAGTTCTTTCCCCGAAACCCAGAATTTTGGCTTAAATATAGGTAATATACCTCATGATTAATTTTTTCCCCTAAATTCTGTTCAACTCTCTTTTATGTAATTCTGTCCTATTAGCTACAAAGTCTTCTTCCAATTCTGTTAATAATCAATTTTCATTTCCTTTCCTTTTTGTTCTTTATTCTTTCCCGTATTGACAGGAGCTCATCAATGGTGATGTACATATCAACAGTGAGTTTTGTCGATTGATTCTCCTTCTTGTGTTAAGCCATGATTAACCATGGTGAGTTAAAGGATGTGAGCAAGTTTATTTTTTTGATACTCAAATCAGATCCTGGATTCTTGCCTTAAAAGTGCTCACAAGTGAAGATTTTTTTTCCCGATAAGTACTCGCAAATGAAGAATCTGAACATGAAAATTAGTAAACATTTTAAGGGTTGTTAGGTATGGGGATGGGATAGACAAAGATATCTCATGGATTGGGATATCCCAAAGGATTAGTTAACCCCCCATTTATATGGGATAACTTATTCCATCATTTTAGTACAAATAGTGGATAAATAATCCCGAACTGATACCCTTAACCAAACATAGAATAAATAATCATGCGTTTATCCATGTATTTTTATCTCTTATCCCTCATACCAAACAACCATTATGGGTCATTTGGTTGGAAATAAGTTATCCTGGGGTAAGTTATTCCACTATGTATATGGATAAGTTATCCCATCGATATAGTATAAATGGTGGGATAAATAATTCAAAGACTACCTAATACCTCCAACCAAACACAGTATAAAAATATCCTGCATTTTATCTTGAGAATATTATACCTTATACCTCACACCAAATGTCTCTTTAGAGTATTAGAAACAAATTTCTCTTAAGTTCTATATTATACTCAAAATTGTTTTTTCGACTTGTTCATTTGTGGTTCTTTTTACGATTTAATTGGCTCTAAAGTGATTTGCTGAAATCAAGAATTTTTGGTTTCTTTAAATAGTTCACGGACCTTTTTCAGTGAGAATGAAGGACTAGGATTTCTCCTTAGAATCAATTATCATATTCATTTTGAAGTATCATTTTTTTAGCAGATGAATACTTCAATTGCTATTTCCATTGTTCAAATCGGGCAATCCGCAATCGGAGTCTTTGATAAGGATGTATATCTAAACCTCTTTGGCTTTGCTATGTGATGTTTGAGCATCAATCCCCTACATTTGGCAAAAAATGGGTAGTTCTCAACTTAATCTGTAGATGCTTATATATCAACATTAATTCCTCAAGTGAGGGAAACATTCTCTTAGGTCTTCATTTAATTATGTGCTGCATTAGTTACAGAACTAGTTTTTCCTCCATGAAGTAAATTTTGGTGGGGTTTTGAGGCCTGTGCAGCTGCTGGGGAGTTTATGTGGCAGTTGCCACAGTTAACTAAGCAGAGGAGCAAGAGATTGAACTCTGAAGATGTTGACAAAGTGAGCACTCTCTGGATTTCATTTATGGAACTTAACTTGAATTTTAATTTATAGAACTAACTTGAATGCCACAAATGCTTACTATTGTGATGGCTATCTAATCAGAAAGAACCTACTCTTGTATGCTCTTCATCAGAAACTGATATTCACCATTTTACTTGCAAAATAAATTTCATTTTAGAAAAACCAGAAGTTTCTTAAACATTACATAACTTTAAATGCTTTATGTGGGATGACTCAGTTTGGCACTTAATCCCTCTATCCTAAATTGAACCTCCGCATTTAACCTCCTTTAAAAACTCATTCAGGAAGGCACTTTGCACATCCATTTGATGCAGTGTGAATTCCATATAGGCAGCAACTGATGCCTTATTACAAATGAGAGAAAATAATGATGAACCAACAGAGCATCTCATTATGAAATGTAGGAGCAGATACGAAAATAGTGAACACCATTACTCCGTGTCCAATGAAGCCAGTTGATGTCGAATAGTCAGTAACATTAGAAGGTCACATTTCTTAAGTATAGGTAATATGCCTTGTGATTTTCTTTTTCCTTAGCTTGTTGTCAAACTGTGTTCTCTCCTATTATCTACAAAATCTTCTTCCAAAATTGACAATTTTTTATACTGAATTCTTTTTTACCCTTTTTGTTTTCTTTCTTCTTTCCTTTATTGACAGGAGCTCATCAATCGTTGATTTACATATTATCAGTGAGTTTCGTCAATTGATTCTTCATCTTACCTCCGCTTGTGTGAACCATGATTAACCAAGGTGAGTTATAGGCTAACAAGTTTAAATTTTCGATGCTCAAATCAGATCCTGGAATCACGCAACATTAATTCAGTTAGTACCTAAAAGTACTCACAAACCAATTATTTGAATTACTAGAGTCTTGGCCTTAGAAGTATGCAATAATACGTTCTCTTCAAATCTTTATATACTGGTCTTATTAGTAAAGGTCACACCACCCCTCTTAGACCAGAATGCTGCATATCATTATGAAATAGAATCACATCTTCACATTTGCTGATGATTAGCCTGTCCAAAATCCTATTGCAGATAAATGTGCGAGAAGCAAGAAAACTTCGCCAAAACAGGTGTGTGAAAGAAGCCATGGAACTATCAGTAAGTCACCTCACATCACAAAGCAAACGGACCAAAGGGGAACTATTTCCAGGAACCGAATGTAGCTCTGGTGGTAGAGTAGCTATTCTTCCTTTGGATGTAGAGCTCAAGTACTTTCTGACAACATCAAGCAAGCATAGAGTTTATTGATATCGTTCCACTGTCAAATCTACATGTGGTAGAAATAGTTAGTGGATAGGAACAAAACACTGAAACTGATCAATCCAATCCAGTTATGGGAACAACCAAAAAATACATAAAAGTTCTGGAAATTTTTGTCATCTCAGAATTGGAGAATTAGAACGGGATGGCAATCCCAACAACCGCCAGGGTGTTCACTACAAGTTTTTGACCAAGCTCCAGATTGCATTACCAATGCACTCCAGGCTGACAAAGCAGGCACTGTTTACCCATAAAAAGCACCTTAGTAATAGTCACTAGTCAGCATAGTTTTCCCCCTTCTGGAGTTGTAAATAACCCTTCCTAGTGCTAGTGCTACTACTTTTGCTCCCACTGCTTATCTAATGCTACTATGCAATCAACAATTGCTCAACCCTGCTATGCAACCACTCTCTGTAATAGCTAGCGTGTTTAACATATTATCTTTTCTACCAAAAAAAACAGTTGTCAATCGAGACAAACATGAGTGAAGTCAAACTGTGCTGTCAGCGACAAAGAAATTCTTCTTTTTCCTTGCAGCTTCATCAGCTTGTACTTTTAGTTGTGCATTGTGTACAAATTACACTGGAGTATGGAGCCACTTAAGGTAGGTAGGTGTAATTCTATCACAAAAAATTCCTAATACTTACCTCTCTACCGCATATATACAAGTTGACTATCTGTATATAAACTTTGTACCAAATATCATCAATTTCATCTCTTATAACAACCACAATCTCTCTGTATTAAACTCGTCCAGGTACACGTGGCATGGAAGGAGACAAAACAAGGGAGGTTACAAGAGAATGCTCGGAAAACAGGTCACCCGGGAGCACACCTTCAAGGAAAAAGAGCCTTCAAGAAAACATCCACGGGGAATGAATTGAAGATAAAACAGATGAATCTGAAGGACAATGATGTGGACAATGAGACAAAGGGAGAGAAGATGTCAGGAGATTCAGGTGTGCTGACGAACCTTGTACGAATTTGAGCTCTATAGGAATATTAGCTGGCATTATTAACGGTACCACCACGTGGTGTTTTATCATTAGTCTTGGTATGAAAGGGATTGGCCAAAGCCCCTCACCACTGTAACCTTTAAATGACATTTGTAAAGAATTCCGAATTCTACCAATACAACAACAATACATTATCTTCTTTAATACCCAGTCTACTTTTACTTTGTCCAAGTTCTTGCCCAACACATTCACACGAGGATACTCTCGGAGCTAAGACTAGTGCTCCCAGATATGCTTGCAAAATCACTGAAACATTCAAATCTATACTCCTTACTTTTACTGCACTTTATTTAGTTCTATTTACTTCGTTTTAACCATTAATCAATATTCAAACCGCTAGTAAATGGATCTAAAAAGAGTTGGATTAAGATGCGTGCTCTTGACCGTTTCATACAAACATGCTCACAATTAAGAAGCTTCACAGAAAGTTCTCTCTTACTTTATTATATGAATGAATATTCAATGAAAATGCTTACCAGTTGACTGATCCCATAGCAATAATTTGATTCAAGTCAATGGTTTTGGCACCCCCTCCCCTCCAGTATGTCATCTCTACAATTGGGTGTTTATTTTTATGACACCTGTCTCCAAAAAATAATGAATGGTTCAGATTTATTTTCTAAAATTCAATCATTTTAACCATGGTCAACAATAACATCTTTTCTCTCTTGTGATCTCCATTGGCCAGACAAGACTTCCTCCCCTTTACCTTTCCTAATCTGCCAAGAATTGATGGCATCATCATCTTCTTCTTCTTCTAAGAGTAATTCACAGTATTCATGTCCTCAACGGAAGTACAAGTATGATGTGTTTCTAAGTTTTAGAGGCAAAGATACTCGCAGAAATTTTACAAGTCACTTGTACGAACGTTTGGATAACAGGGGAATATTCACCTTTCTAGATGATAAAAGGCTAGAGAATGGTGATTCCCTCTCGAAAGAACTAGTGAAAGCTATTAAAGAGTCTCAAGTTGCTGTAATCATCTTCTCAAAGAATTATGCTACGTCGAGGTGGTGCTTGAATGAAGTAGTGACGATTATGGAATGCAAGGAAGAAAATGGACAATTAGTCATACCAGTCTTCTATGATGTGGATCCATCAGATGTTCGGAAGCAAACGGAGAGCTTTGCAGAAGCCTTTGCCAAACACGAATCGAGGTATAAGGATGATGTTGAAGGAATGCAGAAGGTGCAACGATGGAGGACTGCTCTAAGTGAAGCTGCAGATCGAAAAGGATATGATATCCGTGAAAGGTGAGTTTGGATGTGAAATTCTACTTATTCTGGTCTCTCTTATATATATCAATAATGTTGTTATTTTTTGTAGGATTGAATCAGAATGTATTGGGGAACTTGTTAATGAAATTTCGCCCAAATTATGCCAGACTTCTTTATCTTATTTGACAGATGTTGTGGGAATAGATGCTCATTTAAAGAAAGTCAACTCCCTTCTAGAGATGAAAACAAATGATGTTCGGATTGTGTGGATCTGGGGAATGGTGGGAGTTGGTAAAACGACAATAGCAAGAGCTATTTTTGATTTACTCTCATCTAAATTTAAATTTGATGGTGCTTGTTTTCTTCCGTACAATAAAGAAAACAAGTATGAAATACATTCTCTGCAAAGTATCCTTCTCTCTAAACTGGTAGGGGAAAAAGAAAGTGTGCATGATAAGGAGGACGGGAGGCACCTGATGGCTCGTAGACTTCGTTTGAAGAAGGTTCTAGTTGTGCTTGATAACATAGACCATGAAGACCAATTGGATTACCTTGCAGGGGATCTTGGTTGGTTTGGTAATGGCAGCAGAATTATTGCAACTACTAGGGACAAGCATTTCATAGGGAAAAATGATGCCGTATATCCTATGACTACACTACTTGAACATGATGCTGTTCAGTTGTTCAACCAATATGCTTTCAAAAATCAAGTTCCAGATAAGTGTTTCGAGGAGATAACGTTGGAGGTAGTAAGTCATGCTGAAGGCCTTCCTTTAGCCCTGAAAGTGTGGGGTTCTTCCTTACATAAGAAGGATATACATGTGTGGAGAAGTGCTGTTGATCGAATAAAGAGGAACACGAGTTCAAAAGTTGTTGAAAACCTCAAAGTAAGTTATGATGGGTTGGAGCGTGAAGATCAAGAGATATTTCTAGATATTGCATGCTTCTTAAGAGGGAGAAAACAAACCGAAATCAAGCAAATTCTTGAGAGCTGTGATTTTGGAGCTGATGACGGATTGAGGGTGCTAATTGACAAATCTCTTGTGTTCATCTCTGAAGATGATATGATTCAAATGCATGACTTGATACAAGAGATGGGAAAATACATAGTGACAATGCAAAAGGAAAGGGGAGAACTCAGCAGACTATGGCTCACTCAAGATTTCGAAAAATTCTCAAATGCAAAAATACAAGTAAGTGGGGCCAAAACTTACCTTACCAATCCTCGGTCTGTTAGGCACTTGATCATTGATTACATTTTATTTAAAAGATGACAATTACTGGTGTTGTTTAAATTACAATTTCCTTCTATCACAACATGAAAAACTTTTCGACTGGACTCTTAAGAACTTCTCAAGAAAATGTACTACTACAAAATAGAATTACAATATTAATTGCTCAAAGTATTTCTCTTAAGCGGCATATTTCTTGAGAAAGACCTAACTAATACTGTACCTTGATTTTTCTAGTGGAACTAGTTATTCAAGAACTTCAAGTGCAATAGTAAATAAACGGAACATGAGAAATTTGGCATTGCGAGGAGTGAGAAAGTAGTCATACTGAGGCAGATTTTGTTTATGCAGATATTTGAAGTTATACTTTGTAGACTAATGATTCTTTTGTCAGGGGACCAAGGCAATCGAAGCAATCTGGATACCAGAAATTCAAGACCTAAGCTTTAGAAAAAAGGCCATGAAAGATGTGGAAAAGCTTAGGATATTATACATCAATGGTTTTCATACACATGACGGCTCCAACGATCAGTACCTTCCCAGCAACTTGCGTTGGTTAGACTGTTGTAAGTATCCTTGGGAATCATTGCCAGCCAAATTTGATCCTGATATGCTTGTTCATCTTGATCTCCAGCAGAGTTCACTGTTTCATTTATGGACCGGAACAAAGGTACAATAACTGAATTCAATTTTATTTTTATTTTGATCAAATACATAGATAGACACTCAAAGTTGACAATAACTTTTGGATATACATCTTAACTAGACCATAGACACACCTTTTATTGATGAGTTAATGGTCAAAAACACACCTACAGTTTCCCGATTAGACTTCTTTAAAGAATCAAATATTTTTATCTTTAGCCAGGGGAGGATCAGATCCAAAGGCTTAGTTACGAGTTCATGTAAACTTCACAGCTTTTGAAAAAATAGAACTGAAACAAAATAGTATCTAGGTTCACAGATAGCCACTAGCCAAATCGAAATCCACCCTAATTATATGATAATTCTTTTACCTGACATTTGTTGTTTTCCTATCTCATTCTTTTTCTGTTTTGAATAGCAGAAATTTCCTTTTCTACGGAGGCTAGATCTCAGCGGCTGTGCAAACCTGATGCGAACACCAGATTTCACGGATATGCCAAATTTGGAGTATTTGGGTCTGGAAGAGTGTAGTAATCTTAAAGAGGTTCATCATTCCCTGAGATGTTCCAGAAAACTCATTAAGTTAAATTTGAGAGATTGTAAAAACCTTGAGAGTTTTAGCTATGTTTGTTGGGAATCTCTTGAATGTCTACATCTACAAGGTTGCTCTAATTTAGAGAAATTTCCGAGGATCCGGGGAAAATTGAAGCCGGAGATAAAGATTCAAGTGCAACGCTCTGGGATAAGGAAACTACCATCAGCTATTATTCAGCACCAGTCTAGTCTTACAGAGCTAGATTTGAGTGGCATGAAAAACCTTGCAACACTTTCATGCAGCATTGGCGAGTTGAAAAGTTTGGTGATGCTAAAAGTGTCCTACTGCTCAAAACTCAAAAGCTTGCCAGAAGAGATAGGTGATTTAGAAAACTTGGAGAAACTTGAGGCCAGATATACTCTAATCTCACAACCTCCGTCTTCCATCGTCCGCTTGAACAAGCTTAAATTATTGACTTTTGCAAAACAAAAATCAGAAGTAGGCCTCGAAGATGAAGTGCACTTTGTCTTTCCTCCGGTGAATCAGGGATTATGCTCATTGGAAACTTTGAATCTCAGTTACTGCAATCTAAAAAACGGAGGACTTCCGGAAGACATTGGAAGCTTATCCTCTTTGGAAGTGTTGAATCTGAGGGGAAATAATTTTGAGTATTTGCCTCAAAGCTTGACCCGACTTGGTTCTCTTCAGTCCTTGGACTTATTAGATTGCAAGAGTCTTACACAGCTGCCAGAATTTCCACGGCAATTAGACACAATATACGCAGATTGGAACAATGATTCGATCTGTAATTCGTTGTTTCAGAATATCTCATCATTCCAGCATTACATCTGTGCATCAGATTCCTTGTCACTAAGAGTGTTTACCAATGAGTGGAAAAATATCCCGAGATGGTTCCACCATCAGGGAAAAGATAAAAGTGTATCAGTCAAATTGCCTGAAAATTGGTATGTGTGCGATAACTTCTTGGGATTTGCTGTATGTTACTCTGGTTGCTTAATTGAAACCACAGCTCAATTCTTATGTGATGAGGGGATGCCGTGTATCACACAGAAACTTGTCTTACCCAAACATTCAGAAGAATTTCCAGAATCTGCTATTCATTTTTTCTTGGTACCTTCTGCTGGCTTATTGGATACATCTAAGGCAAACGGAAAAACACCAAATGATTATAGGCACATTATGTTATCTTTTTCGGAAGAATTGAAGGAGTTTGGACTTCGTTTGTTGTATAAAGATGAATCTAAGCTTAAGGCCTTGCTTAAAATGACGGAAAATAATGATGAACCAACAGAACACTGCATCGTGAAAAGGAGGGGTCAATATGATGAAGCCATATGCTCTTCTTCTAAGAAACAAAGGTCACAGCTCTAATATTTGTCTTTGAGAATCTGCAGCAACAACCGGTCTCTTCACAAATTTGCAGCTCTTGTCTCCACTTCTGCTGAGCCATGGTGAGTTAACTGATGTGAACACGCTTAAATTTTTGACACTCAAATCAGATCTTAGGATCATATGATCTGAATTCAATTTGTACCTTAAAGTAGTCGTAAATCAAGAATTTGAACTTGAAAAATAGTGAACTCTGTGAATACTTCAATTGCTGCCATATAGTTAGTTTTTCAATTTGAAAAGATGTCGGTTAGAAAGATAAATAGAGCTAACACTTGCTATAGGGGCTTCTCACTATTGGCGTTGGGGTCAGTCTGTCAGAGTATGTAAACTATGTGGTGGATGATAACAAATAAACCTTCTACATCAGCTAATTCTTCTTCCTGCTTTACCCGTCCAAGAATTTTCACGTACTGTATCGGAAAACAAATGTTGCTTCTAAAGTTCTATGCTATACTCAAAATTGGTTTTCGACTTGTTCATTTATGGTGCTTCTGTTTACATATTTCTAAAACTCTTTGGCTTTGTTGTGTGATATTTGAGCATCTATCAATCCCCTATAGGCGGCGAAAAATGGTATAGTTCTCAACTTAATTTGTAGTTGCTTCTATATCAACATTAATTCCTCAAGTAAGGGAAACATTGCTGAGTTCTTCATCTCATTATGTGCTGCATTAGCTACAGAACTAGTTTTTCCTCCATGAAGTAAAATTTTGGTGGGATTTTCAGGCCTTGCTGAGGAGTTTCCGCGGCAGTTGCCACTGTTAACTAAGCAGGAGCAAGAGACTGAAGATGTTGACAAAGTGAGCATTTTTGGACCATATTATTAACGGCATGGGTGTTTTTTGGACCAAAGTGTTATCAGGAGTGACAATTTTATTCAATTTCGCATAGTTTAAGGACATTTTTGAACCTTTTTTTTTTTTTTTTTTCTCTTTAATTAAAGTGACAGCTTGTGGAGTATACTGTGACATCTTGTAACTTGCATCATATCTCGATGCTCAAACATAATTCATCTAATGCAAGATAGTATTCTGTTTTTTTTTTTTGAGTATCAAGTTTCAAATTATGACTTTGTTGTATGATTTTCATGTGGAAAGATGTACCGGATATACGGATTTCACTGAGTTCTTAGAGAAAAGGTAAAGTAGTTGCTATATTATAAGGTATTCATTTTTGGAGTTCAAAACTTTGACAAGTGAAACCTAGTAAAGTGTGTTGAATTTTCAATTATGGTGATTCATACAATTCAGAAATTACATTAAGAAATTGGTCAATTTTATAATCAAATAATGTTGTGTATTCTTCTTTGGATTTTCAAAAAGAAAGAAAAGCTTTTAATGTCCAAAAGTCTACAATATATGTAACTAAGTATAGTTAAATATAAGTATTTATGAGTAAATTAAAATATGGTTACTAAAACAAATTAAAATTATGAATAAGAAGATTTTCAGAGTTGTTTTATTTAATTGAGTTTACGATAAAATTCAACTGTGATTTATAATTAGATTTATTTATTTTAATATTATTAGTATCTTAAGGTTATAAGTTTCAGTCAATTAATACACTTTAATTAACAAAAGATGTAGAGATTTGAAAAAAGAAAAAAGAATTAAGAAAAGAAGAACTAGACAATAACAAATAAAAAATAATGTAAAATGTCACATGAATATCATTTTACCGTATTTTCTAGCTTTCACACACTATAAACAGAGTGAGACCACTCTTCATGCCACACTTGACACTACATAGAATTTCAAATCGAAAATATTATAGATCTTAATAGGTGAAAGAAAGTCTTTTTTTCTTTAACTTTCTCATTCATTTTTTCCCTCCTTTTCCCCTTGATTTCCTTTAATTCCAAACCAATGGTAATGAATTGTGAATTAAATTGTTTGACCGCCCTTGTGAAAATTTTGTAAATCTATCTTTAAATATTTATTTGACCACACATTTGACTTGTTTGACCACATATTTTAAATGGTTTGATCATATATTTTGAAAATTTGTCTTCAATATTTTTCCAATTATGGACCAACTTTTGAGAGAAATTTCACTTCCACCTATAAAACTCTATAATTTTTTGACCATCCTTGTGACCTTTGAATCAAATTTTGTAAATCTATCTTTAAATATATTTAACCATACATTTAACTTGTTTGACCATATATTTTAAATTGTTTGACCATATATTTTGTAATTCTGTCTTCAATCTTTTTTCAATTATGAACCAATTTTTGAAAGAAATTTCATTTCCACCCACAAAACTCTAATTTTTTTTAGAAGACCGTCCTTGTGATTTTTAATCAATTTTTGTAAATCTATCTTTAAATATTTATTTGACCATACATTTAATTTGTTTGACCATATATTTTAAAAATCTGTGTTAAATTTTTTTCCAATTATGGACCAACTTTTAAGAGAAATTTCACTTACACACACAAAATTCTAATTTTTTTCCCCATGACCGTCCTTGTGAATTTTTAATCAAATTTTATAAATCTATCTTTAAATATTTATTTGACCATATATTTTGAAAATCTGTCTTAAATTTGTTTCCAATTATGGACCAATTTTTGAGAAAAAAATTCACTTCCATCCCCAAAACTCTATTTTTTTTCGGGCTAACCCATCGGTGGCCCCCTAAAGTTGGCATCAATTTTTACTTAGACATTTTAACTAGATTTTGTTCATTTTAAACACCTCATGTAAGACCCTAATATGTCACTTTGACACTTTTTTTACATTCAGCAAAAATATGATGGCGAGTGTGTTCCACTCGCGAATGATGTGTAAAGTGTCAAATTAAATGAGGACACTTGTCATTTTGTTCAAAATAATTCTTAAATAATAAACTATCAATTATAAAAAAGAAGAAGATGGCCAATGGATCGATGACACGTGGCATTTTTTTTCCAAATAATAACAAAAAAGGTTTAAATCACCTTAAAAAATCTTTAGGAGGAGCATCTCCCACCCCCAACCCATCATCTTCTCCAATGTTGGAGAAACAAGCACAGTAGCACACACCCCTTAATCTTCTATCATATATCCGAAATTTTCTCTATCTCTTTTACTTAAATATTGTTCAATCCTTCTATGGTTTAACTTTAGTGAACTTGTGTAACTCAAATTTTTTTAAATAAATGCAGCTCCACAAATTTTATTGCTAAAAGAAAATTCTACATATTTTATTGCTAAAAAAAAATAAAAATCTAAGATCCAATGAACTTTTAAAATATAAATGTGTACGTGTTCTTATCACATTGTTAAGTTTCTTTTAATGGGATTATCTTATTTTTTTAGTGACTTTTTATTCATCCCCAACTTTTCATTTTTTTTCTCTTCAAATTTCAGTCTTTTTTTCTCAAATTAAATTGAGGAAGAAGGGCATCATCCTTGGGAAATCTTGGGGAAAGCTCTAACGTTTGGCATTAGATTCCTCGTTTGTGACATCATCGAATATATTTCACCATGGAAGGAGTTCAAGTTTGAGAAAATGGTGATTGAAAAAATGGGGAAGAAGAAGGAAATATAAAATAAAAATTGAAAAAAAAAGAGCCTGACGCGCGGTTAATGAGTTGGTCACACTCACTATGCCATATCAGCAAAAAATATTAAAATGACTCATTAGGACATTACATAAGGTGTCTAAAATGAACAAAGTCTAGTTCAGAGGTGTCTAAGTGAAAGTGGATGCCAACTTTAATGGGCCACTGATGGGTTAAGCCATTTTTTTCCAAGACCATCCTTGTCTGAGCAAATTACATACACAAAAAATAATAACAACACATTTATTAACTATTATTTCGATAAACAACTAAACAACATAATTTTTTTTTGTCGAGATAAGTTACGTATTTGACGATCGACCCGGGACAAAAAGGGCCCAAAATAATTCGATCCACTAAAGCCCAAATTAGAAAAATAGCGCCAAATACCTTTACGTTTGCAAAATCCATTTTCTCTCTCATTCATCTCAGTTGCAACAAAATTCTCTCACAAAAAACCAAAAAAAGCTCTGCAAAAAGGTAAAATTCTTCTTCTTCTACTCTAATTCTTCACATTTTTTCTGTGCATTTGATTGTATGAACATAGAAAATTCATTTGTGCATTGAAACCCTAGAAAAACAACGATTTTTTTTGTTTTTTTTATTGATGTATAAAGAAGTAGCTATGGATGGTTATGCAAAAATGAATGCTGCGATCGCTAAGGCCGAGAAGGAAGAGTGGGCGCAGGAAGAGATTGATCAGATGCCGTTCGGACAGCGAATGAACTCACTGATGGGCAAGAGCAAGCGCGGTGCGAAAGCTTCTTCCAGTGGCCGTTCTACTCAAGGAACTGCACTAGTGTTGAAGTGAGTTTGCTTTTTCAGTTTAATTAAGTTTTTGTGCATTGAATTTTCCATTTGGGAATCAATTTTGATGAAATAGAGCTAGTTTACAGTTTTAGAAATAATAGTGAAAGAAGATTCCTGCAAAAGATGATTTTTTTTTGGCTATTTAATTGTGTTTAGTTTGCAGTTTTGGAAGTAGAAAGTAAAGGGAAAAGAAAATTAAGATGTACAGCTGGAAAAGATGGAATTTTTATGAAAAAAACAAGAACTGTTGTAGTGGTTTTTAGTGTTCAGTTCATTGCTTTGGAGTTATATAACAAAATGGAAAAAAATTCAGGGAAGATAAAGCAGAGATACTGTTCAAAAAATGGAACTTGATAAAAAAAGATGGGAGTTTTTGTAGCTGTTTTATTGTGTTATGTTCACAATTTTGCAAGTGAAATAAAATTAAAACATAATATTTGTAATCCGTGGCTTTTACCTACTCCACTATTTTAACTGCATCTCTTTGTTATTTCTAACAATTGGATATGTTAAGCTCATTATGCTATGTTTTTTTTCCCTTGTATTGCTCAAGTGTCAGACTAAATCAAGAAAAGAGGGTAAAGGCAGGTTAGAAAATGAATGGTTTATCCAATGTAGGAAGACTAAATAATTAACCAGCCAGGAGTGAAGTGGGATGGGAAACTCTAGGGACGAAATTTATTTTGATGGATACAGGAAGTAACGAAGGGAAAACAAAACCCTTAAAAAGCTAGTGAAAGAGTAAAAGAAGTAGAGTAACTTTCTTTAGAAAATACTTTGAAATATGAGGACTACCCAGACTCTTAAAAAGTCGTTGGCACATTCTCCCACTAGTGCATTCTGCTTGGTTACCAAACTAGTCCAAAGAAAAAAATCTTGATCATCTAGAAATATCAAGTAGAAACTAATTTATAGATATATACAAGCATGTGGCGATGTTCTCCCTAATGACAGTAAATTGACCAAAGTCCATACATACATCAATTTAGATTATGCGTATAATTTTTTGTTTTTGCCACAATTGCTTTGGTTGTAATAGCTTGGTGGTACCTCTTGTTGCTTTCCTTCATTAGTTGGGAAAATGTTTCAAAACTTTTTCCACAGAAAGTCTTTCGATTTAGTCATCCTTGTTGAGTCTCCCACATTGGCTAAGGGACGGGGGACTTGCTCTCTTTATATGGAGTGGGAAATTCTCATCTCTTGAGTTAGCTTTTGGGGTTGAGTTAGGCCCAATGTCCATTTTCTTTATCATGATATTAGAGTCGAACCCATCCCAATTCTTTGTTTCACTGATGTTGGGCCCCCATTTTGTATTGTTCACGCTCTGGTTGGCAGGTGGGGGTGTCGAGTCTCCCACATCGGCCTAGGGATTGGGGACTTGATCTCTTTATATGGCTTGGGCAATCCTCACCTCTTGAACTAATTTTTAGGGTTGAGTTTGACCCAATATTCATTTCTTTATCAATCCTTACAAAAATTTCTGAAAAAAGTGGCGTACATTTTGCATTTAACATTGGTGGTAACATGTGCAGGTCTTCAGTTGATACCGTTGTGAAAAAGGAAGATGAATGTGATTCACAGGTATTAATCCCAATATTCATTTCTTTATCAGTCCTTAAATTGACTGACTTCTTGTAAAGGCCTCCTTGACTGACTAATTTATTGTGCATACATGAGGGGATAGGAGTACAAATTACTTCCCTAAGATGACCAATGTTCACTAGAGACACAACACTATTGAAAGTTTAGAATCTAATGGTACTGTTTGGAGAATGAGGTGGATAGTAGAGATGCAACTTTAAATTTTGATGAAGCACTCTACACTAACTCTAACCATTGGAGACCAGAGTGGTCTATAGAAAACATGCCTGCAATCTCGGAGGAGGAAGGTATGTGAATGCAAATACTATTTGATGAAGAGGATATTATGTGGGTGATCAGGGAATGTAATGGGGACTAAGCGCTGGGACCAGATGGGTTTATATGGGGTTCTACAATAAATGTTAAGAGCTAATTAGGGCAATAAATTTTCACTCCCATGAGTTTTTTGAAAGACCTATGCCTCTTATATTGTGTTAGTCCCCAAAAGAGCTGGAGGAAAGGAGGTGAAGGATTATAGGCCTATAAGTTTGATTGGTAACTTCTATAGAGCGGTGTCCAAACTTTTAACTAACAACCTTAAAATTGTTGTGAGTAGCTGGTCTGCGCTTCCTTGATAGCCTTTGCGAGAGGAAGGTAGATTACAGATGCATCACTCATTGCGAATGAGTGCCTTGATTCTAGACCTCGACAGAAAAAACTAGGTATTTTGTGTAAATTGGATATTGAGAAGGCGTTTGACACTTAATCAACATGTTAAGGCAAGTGATTTTGGGATAAAATGGATCAATTGGATCCACTTTTGCATTTCTACAGTAAAACCGTTCATCATCATCGATGGATCCCCTAAAGGTTTCTTTATTACCCAGGAAGGTTTAAGACAAGGACAACCTCTCTTTCATATATGTCACCTTGGTTATGGAAGGCATTAGTAGAATGTTTGCGCAGAGTTGCAAGGATGAAATGAGGTTTTACTTCAAATCTGAGGATCAGGGAGAAATGAACGTAACACACCTTTTTTTGTACAGAGTTGTGTCCAAACTTCTTGCTAATAAACTTAAAATTATTATGAGTAAGTAAACTAGTGTCACCTACCCCGTTGGCCTTATGAGGGTAAGGCAGATATTAAGCCAGTGTTTGACAGTGTTCACTGGAATTTCAACATGTTTAAATGCCAATGGGATTTGGGGAAAAAATGGATCAACTGGTTCCCATCTGCATTTCCACAGTCAGCTATTCTTTATTATCAATGGTTCCCCCAAAGGTTTCTTCGCTATCCAGAAAAATTTATTAAGGAAGTGTTCGACAATGTGCACTGGAATTTCAACATGTTTAAATGTCAATGGGTTTTGGGAAAAAATGGATCAACTGATTCCCATCTGCATTTCCATAGTCAAGCTGTCCTTTATCATCAATTGTTCCCCCAAAGGTTTCTTCGCTATCCAGACAAGGAAAGCCTCTCTCTATTTTTTTTAAAGCCTTTGTTATGGAAGGCCTTAGTAGAATGTTAGTAGCGGCATGCAAGGATGCAATAAATGTATTAATCCAAGTTTGAGGTTCAGGGAGAAAGTGCACTTCACACACCTTTTTTGTGCAGATTCTCTGGTTTTCTGTGAGCCTAATAGAGAGAAGATTTTTTACTTGCATGCGATTCTTTTGATCTTTGAAGCAGTCTCTTGCTCCGTATCAATAATTCCAAGAGTGTTCTTTATTGGGTTAATGATGTCTGAAGCATACTGGAAATGCTGGTATACTGAGGTGCATCAGTAGGTTCTTTCCCTAATAATTATTTAGGCCTTCCTTGGAAATGCATTTCGGAAAATAAAAGTTCCTATGAAGGTGTAATGTTTTGTTTGTTGATGCAAAAGGAGCTTGTCTTACACAAGATAATCTTTAGAAAAGGGAATTAATATATGCAGTAGGTGTTTGCTTTGTGAAAAGCAGGTAGAGGACATCAAGAACCACTTTCTCCACTGTCAGTTTACTACAGGGATATGGAGTTTCCCCATTTTTAGCATCTTGGTAGTTTACTTGGCAATGCCAAGGACAACAAAAGAGTTATTGCAATGTTGGCATCCAAGACTCAGAGGTCATGCCAGCAGTGATATGGTGGAGTTATTGGAAAGAAACTAATGCAAGAGTCTTAGAGAAAAGCTGGATCTCTAATTAGTATGAAACACATATGTATATCTTTTTTATTTTTTTGGTATAACATGGCTATAGTAGATGCCATGGATGCCATGATTGACTTTCTTAGCTCATTACACTTTCTGTAATCTAACCCTCTTGTAACCACTGGCCAGCACACTCTTGTTACTGAAATCTATGTAATTTCTTTTAAAAAGAGAAAGAAAAAGAAAAAGAAAAAGAAAAAGAAAAAGAAAACTATGTAAATGAAGCTGAATCCATACTAGTTGCAAAATCCTTGTAAGACAAATAATGAGGGATTTTGCTCTTTTTCAAACTGTATATATGGCTTCATGCTGATGATTCATATAATATTACCTTCAAAAAATGTGTTCTGAATTGATTCTTCAACCAGAAATATGTATTTTCAACATGCGCAACTGCAAAGTTCTTATGCTTAACCAAAATATTTCCACTCCACGGCTGTGCTAAATCTTGTTGCTACTTATCTATGCTCAGCCGCCGTTGACATGGGTTTGGGAACAATATGCTACAATATTTAGGTACTCGGAGAATATATTTTTTTTTAGCTTCTCGGGGTAATAATTTTTGGGCTGGATTATAAGCAATAAAAATAATTAGTAATATTCTGTAATTTCTTTTTTCCACTGTCATGATCATGTTTTTACATCTTGCAACTAAGGCAGTTCTCCTTGAATCTTGGCCATGAAAGTTGGTATATGTTCGACCTTAGCTCAGGGAAGAGCAGGGGAACATCCCTCTTGGTTGCTGGTTCAAATCCAGCAGGTCGAATCCTATATTTGTTTCAGAACATCTTTACATAACTATGTTAGTCTGCTATGCGATTTTCCTATGTGATTATTTGGCTCAATTGATTTACTGCATTCCTTGAAGGAAAACAACATCATTAGCTTAATAGTTCTCCCTTTCTCTTTATCTCTCATGGATGTTTGGTCCGGAGAGAAGAAGCTATGGAAATTGTGTTTTTAATAGTTCTGGAAATACTTATTTACCAGTATCTTTCCCCACCGAACTGCTTTTTTGTTGGACAATATTCTCCCAGAAGAGTAAGGAAAAGTTGAATTTAATGCCAGTTATGTTACTGCCTGCCCATATCTTGTTATTTCCTTTTTTTAATAAGTCAACTGAAGAAGTTGCCAATTTCTGTATGTTGTGCAGGATAACCCTTCCATTTTTTCCAGCGTACTCATGGATGACAAGATTTCTCAAAGTGCTGGGAAAAAGAAAGTTAGTTCTCCTTTATCGGACCTTGTACATGTCAAGGTTGAACCTGTGGGTAACAATATGGTTGAAACTACTGTGAAGAATGAAATGGGTAATTTGCCCAATAGTAGCATGGTTCGGGTGAAAAGTGGAGTTGGAATTACCTATGAGTTTACTGAAGACGAACTGGATAATATGGCGTTATCAGAGCGGATGCAGCTGTACTCTAAGAGAAGGGCTCCTTCATTCAAGATAGGTAGAGTTGTAGAGTGCTCAAGCGAAATAGCTTCTTCTGTCTCTGATTGTGCACCCATTTCAGCTGTGCCAGCCAAACCACTTAAAGTTTTCCTGCCACGGAAACAAAGGAAAACTGCCACGTAAAATTTCTTTTTGCTGACTATTTACTCTATATATGTATATATCAATTTGTATATGGCTGCATTTACTATGGATGGCCACCGGAACCTCAACAGACACATGCTCACATGTATGTGTATGTATTTACGTATACTGTACACATTTAATCCATGTTTTTTTCCTACAAACTGCAGAGATTCAGTTCAAGCAGCAATGGAGGAAGATGCTCCTGGACTCTTGCAGGTATTGTCCCATCGAATTGCCTAGTTAAAAATCAGATGGCTCATAGTATCGATCTTTGCAGGTATTACTTGAAAAAGGTGTAAGCATCGATGAGATGAAGCTTTATGGGAAAAATGAGAGTAATGAGCCTCTTGATGACTTGTCCTCTGAAGGCAACTTCTCAGAGCTTCAAGCTATTATATCTAAGGTATGCCATACATGTGCTCATGATCTTTCTTGTCACTAATTGAGGAGGAAAGCTGCCTACATTCATAATTGTCTGGATTACCTGTTTCCTGCTGAAGCATGCAATAAATTTTAGTCATTCAATGATCCGGAAAATGTTACTGATGGTTAGTTCAGGAATTAATCCCTTCTTGAGTGTCTTAGCTGTGATATTTTTACATATCAATGATTGTCCTTTCTCAAATAATTTACTAGTCGAAATTACCATTATTGATTATCTGCCATGCTTGCTTATGATTGGCAGTTGATTATTGATCATTGTCGGTTCAGGATATGGATTGATATTTTGCAATTGGAATGTCGAAATCATGGAGTTATGAGTTAATAATTTGAAATTGAAGTTACTATTTGTCTACTTCACAAATCGTATGATTCAGTTTAGAGGCTTTCAGACATTAGTACTCAATTGTAATAGACTTATTCTTGAAATCTATTTCAATTATGGTTTTAGTTTACAACTTCCGCTTCAATTTTCGTATGATATGCTATGCCAAATGTTAGCTTGGGATCACATGGAGAGAGGTGTCTTTTAGATAACTAAAGCGATAGACATGGAGAAAGAATCAAATGCATTTTGATATATTTTAATGTGAAGCAGTGATTTTAAGCTGTCAACCTTTTGTTTTCTTTTGTGAACTGAAGTCATTCATGTCAATTAACGAAACTATTGAAGTGATCATCAAGACTTTAGGATTCTGAAATGGAAGAGAAAATTAGAGGGAACTCGGCTTAATTATTCCCTCAAGCTATTGGGGGTTTAAATAACCGAGTTTACATGTCCTAAAAAAGGAAAGAAAATCTATGCAAATCAATACCTAATTACAGTAAGAGTAAATTAGGCTACCTATTATATACCTTCAAGCTGGTGCATACAAATTATATGTACCAAGCTTGCTATAGATATAACTTGTTCGGGGTAGGCTAGGGACTTGGTGAATATGTCTGCAAGCTGATCACTTGACGCACAAACCTTGTGATGATGTCTACTGAGAGGTTGGGAGTACTTCCTCTCTTAAAAAATGACAATCAATCTCATATGTGCTTGGTCCTCTTTTGAAACTCTGGATTTGATGCAATGTGAAGTGCAACTTCACTATTGCACACAAGTTCCATTTCTTTATTCTCTCTGAATTCCAACTCCTTCAATAGTTGCTTGATCAATATGAGTTCACATGCCGCAACTGCTAAAATCCAATATTTTGCTTCTGCACTAGATCTACCAACCACATTTTGTTTCTTACTTTTTCAAGACACCAAATTTCCCCCGACTAGAACACAATATCCAGAAGTGGATTGTCTATTAGAGGGCGACCCTGCCCAATTGACAGAGCAGTGTCCGCCTCGCCAAAAAGTGGTCAGAAAATAGTGTAGCAGGTATAGATTTGCTTGGAATCACAAGGCCACCCTGCTAGAAAAGGCAGATCGCCAGAAGTGGGAAAAGCGAGCTGTCGCATGGAAAATCAGATCTGATGATAGGAAGTGGTTGGAATCAGGTGGAAATTGGATCAATAGTATTGGAATCAACATGCAAGTGTATTTTGAAAAATGAAACTTGCCGGAAGGTGGCCGGAACAATGCTCACACGCTGGCACGTGGGTAGATCTCATTGGAACTGGGGTGTGTTCAGGGCGACACTGGTTGGGGTTTGGTTGCTGATGTCTTCCGCTTCTTTACCTTATGTGCTATTGCAACTTTTAGTGGATCACACTTTTTTTTCCCTATTTCCTTCATACTATGACGGTGGTTCCTTAGCCAATTTGCACACACCTCGCTTGTTTCACCGGGTAGCTGCTACCTCCCACCAATATATGTACCGGGTAACTCTGAGCTTAGGCAAATGGGAAAAATTACCTAACTTTCTTTTCCCTACCTAGGTTTAACTTGAAACCCCATGTATTCCCTTCGTACTATTTACAATAGGCTATTTTGAAATAGTTTTGCACCGGACTGTCTTAGAACGCACTTAGTTCATTGCTGGTTCTTTCTTTTTTATTTTACTAGTGACCTTGCCCCCGCTTCATTCAGTCATTAAAAGAAGAACAACAACATATCCACTGAAGTCCCATAAACTAGGGGGGTCTGAGAAGGTAGAATGTACGCAAACCTTACCCCCTACAACAATGAAATCAGATCTGATATGTTATTTAACTGTTTAGGAAATTAGATCAAATAAAATAACCCCTTGATTCTCAAATCACTTAGAATACAGGGATTAGATTGCTAGTTTGTTTGTTTTTCTCTACTATAAATTTGTACGATGAATATGAATGTACAATTTGGGTACCAAAATTTATATGGTATCAGAGCAGCTTTATTCTTGTGTTGCTTATGACTAAATCAATATTTTCGGCTATGACACCCAGCGGCATTCTGAGAGTTCCATTAACAAAGTTCCGACCAAGACAACAACGAACTGAAGCGACGATTTTTCTCATTTGTCTATTCAACTAACCTCTCGCAAGCCGAAGGACAAGGATTATTCATTTGGCTACTAATGATTTAGAACTCTTCTTGGATTTTGTTAGCTCTATAGCTTAGAAAGGGGCTACAAATCCTTGTTTTTGTGAGCTTAACTGATCTATCCTTGTAAAGCTTGCATCTTCTTGATGCCTTGAAATGAATCTACTTACTTCATCAAAAAAAAAAAAGGTAAACCATATTTGGTTGTTCCCTCGACTTGGGATGTTTGGGAGGTTGTTAGAGAGACTTATTCTGATGTAGAAAATGTCTCTCAGATTTTTGAGTTAACAAATAAATTGTGGAAAGCTAGGCAAGGGGAGAGGTATTACTATTTACTATAATGAGATGGTTTTCATATGACAAGAATTAGATGAATGCTATAATGATGAATGAGAGTGTCCCAAGGATATCATAAAAGCAATGAAAAAGGGAAGAAAATGAGAGGTTTACTTAGTTGTGTAAAAAACAAATGGTATGCTCAAGGAAAAGCAGATCATACCGTGTCATTTGACATTCTCTTGAGGGGAAGACAACTATTCTAAATAGTGTATGTCAATGATATCATTCTTACAAGAGATTTGTCAGAAATGAAGAATTCAAAAAAATAGTTGGTCTCAGAATTCGAGATCTAAGATTTGGGTCATTTGAAATATTTTGTTGGCATGGAAGTAGAGAGATCAAAAGAATTTATTATGTTGTCACTAAAGAAGTATGTGCTAGATCTTCTAAAAGAGATAGGGATGAGAGGTTGTCGTCCATTTGAAACACCTATTGATCCAAATATAAAATTTGAAAATAAAGAAGGAAATTCAGTTGACCAAAGTCAATATCAGAGACTAGTGGGGAAGTTGATCTACTTGACACACTCAGGCTGATATTGCTTTTGTTGTAAGCTTAGTCAGTCAATTTATGCACTCTCCAAGGAAGCGCACCAAGAAGTGGTCTACATGATTCTAAGATATCTAAAAAGTTCACTGGGGAAAGGATTGTTTTTTTAAAAAAAAAAAATCATCACAGGGACATTGAAAGCTTTACAGATGGGTAGATTCTACTATTGACAGAAGGTTAAGGTCTGGATCAAACTCAACATTAAGTGATAGAATTTAATGGATATTAAGAGCAGACATGTTATGAATATATCTCACCATATTTGACAGGAATTTAAATTATGAATGTGAAGGAAATGAAATTTAGATAAAAGGAAAAAGATTTAAGGAAATGAGATATAATAATAAGATTCAATGTCAGAAAGATATACTTTGGTCTATTAAAACCAATATAAAGATTCGTCAAAATGCAAAATAGGAAGAATTTATTTGTGTTGAGACAAAGTAATATTGAATTTACCAAAATAATTACGAAACCATAGCAAAACCATATGAGTCGAGTTAATGTAACTGCTGTAATTATTGAAACAACTCCCAAGCAAAAATACCACATCAATCTCTCACTCCATTGGTCACAACACTTTGCAGAAGGTTAAATTTTCATCTCGATGAACACAATTCCCCTCACCGAAATTTAAAGTAAATACCAAAATTAATCATTATAAATACGTCTTAAGTTTCTCGGACTTGGGTGCAGGTGTCCGATATGGGTGCAGATCTAGAGATCGAATCCTTCATGATCTAATTTTTAAGATTCGGGGATATGAATCCATGTATGGATACGGGTGCAGGGATTCGCCTAAAAATAATTAAAATATCTAAAAATAGAGTTATTAAATCTTAAATTATGAGATATTATGTGGAGAACTTGAGGAGATCTTGGAAGGAGATTAAAGGATAAGGAGTGACAGAAATTTATATAAAAGGTATTCCATTTCTTCAATTTCACCTTAGTTTTTGTATTGATTACAGAAATTATTAAAACTGTCCATACTTTCCCCATCGATTTTGGTCAAAGTATCCAAAATCGATTGACTAAATCGAACACGGATCCCACACCCACACCAATATCGTGTCGACACGGGTGCGACACCAAAAGTGAAGAGTCCGAGCAACTTAGAAATACGTAAACTCAATATCTTGATAGAATAAGTGGGGAAACTAACCCAGTCATGTGAAGTAATCAATTGCGAAAAAAAGATTATATCAATCCATTAATAAAGGATCTTATATAGTCAGAAACTTACAGTTCGGATTTCAAATCACGAAAAGTAATTGATACATATTTTGTCCTTTCGATAGAGCCAAACTAAATCTTCCAATACTATACGTAGATATCTACGAGTGAGGGATATTAGAAGTTAGGGTAATTGAGGGCCCCCTAAACATGTCAAAAAAATTCATTTAGACACTTCATATAAAGGTGTTACCTATTGAACATGGGAAGACTATTGGATGTGTATGAATTAAGCACAGAAGTGACAATCTGCCTCACAAATAAAGCGTATGATTCTCACACACTAAAGCAACAAATTATTAAATGACACGTGGAAAATAACATTTAAAAGAAGAAACTCTTTATCGAGCAATTTTTCTTCCCCTCACCAATAACTCTTGTGTTCTTTCTTTTCATTGCCTCCGCCACAACCATTTCCATCCTTTACCACTTCTGTTTTTTCTTCTTTATTTCACCATGACGACAACCTCCACCATATTCTACCATCTCCGTCCATCTTAATTCACTACCACTACTATCCTCCATCCCCGCTAACAAACTCATACCTTTATGAGCCACACCATTACATATTGTGACTTCAGTTGCCAAAATTGAAATGTAGTCCCGAAAAATTCTCATAATCAGTTCCCAAATGTTTTTTTTGTTTTGAGAATGATAACTTTTTCATCTGCTTATCCACAGGTATACTACATCAATGTAGTCCCCCTTCCAAAAGTATTACAAACTAACAGACTCTGTGCTATTTGTCACAAATAGTTTAAAACATCAAAGAGTTCTTCTGCTTGTACTAAAACTTTCTGTTTACACCAAAAATAATAAAGAGCTATACAATTCATCTTAAAGTTTTGCAGATTGTTCTTCTTGCCCTCAAAACATCTTTGATTCCTTTCTTTCCACACTGTCCACCATATGCAAGTTGAGACAATCTTCTATCTCTTCTCCTTTATTGTAGTATTGCCCACATTGATCCAACAGTTTAGAAGTTGTACTATGTTTCTTGGTTTCACCCAAGTGATCTTCCTAAGGCTGTTGAATATTCTCCATAATTGATCTGTCCATTTGCAATGCAAAAAGAGATGGTTGACTATCTCTGCCTGTTCCTCACATAAGTAGCATCTTGAGCACAATTGGAACTTCCTCTTCTTTATATTTTCTTGTGTCAGCACTGCTTCCTTTGCTACTAACCATGTGAAGCAGTTTACCTTGTATGGGATTTTAGATCTCCAGATCATCTGCCATGGCCAGAGCTCCATCCTATCATTTGAATTTGAGTGGTTAAGGTCTTTGTAAGCTGAATTGACACTGAAGACCCCTTTGCTGCCAATCTTCCACACAACATTGTCTTCTCCCTTAGTCAGATTACTAAATTGTGCCATTGTATCATGGAAAGCCACTATGTTTCCCATCTCCCAATCATTTAGGTTCCTCCTAAGATGTAAGTTCCATCCCTGTCCTGTCCACATTTCAGCCACAGTTGCATTTTGTTGGAGGCTTAGTGTAAATGTTTTGAGTTCCTACAATTTGTACTTCTAGACCGAAATCAATTTTGTGCAATTTTTTTAATTATGTATGAAACATTCTCAAATCTATTTTATCCATTTGAGAAATGCTCATTGGCTACCACCCCTAGAAGATCTTGACAAAGGCACTTTTGCACTGATTAAAGCAAAAGAAAAAACCCATAACCATTCAGTAGACATGTATCCGTTAGCTTTAACTTTTTAGTATTTTGAGATTAATTGTTAATGAGCTTCTTATGATTTTTTGTTTTCTAGGCGTACTCATGAAATTTACACTTCCATCATGAAACTAATAAATATAGTTAAAAAATGAAGCAAATCCAGACCCATCTCAGCTATCCTGCTACTAATGGGCCCTTTTGGATGTGGTTTACATATTAGACAAAATCAAACTGCCGTGCACATGGTTACACCAAGTAAAATAACCAGATATTTTCAACCAATACAAAAACATTGACGAATTAATCTCTAAAGTATATGTACCAAAATATGCTAAAAGGTGGAGTTGAGAAGCTTTATCTCTATCTCTGCGTTGACTCTTTGCTCCTTTTGCGGAGATAAGAAACTAGAGAAATTTCTCAACAACTTGATTTCTTCTTTTCGGTTTATTTCATCAAGTTGAGATCCCCCCCCCCCCATTTTGTGTGAATTGATCATGGGTCGGGCTCATTGGGTTACCAAATTTTGCAAAACTCTAAACTAGTTCTTTTGAGTGACCAATTTTCTGCTAATGGTGAATTGAAACCATGTCAATTGTAGGAACAATTGTGTTTCTTGAAGGAGGAACAACTGTAACATTTTAGGGATTAGGGAACGACAATATTTTTTTTTTGTAAGAGTAATGATTGTATATTAAGTCGTGACTTTCGTTTTTTTGTATATTTAGTTGAAAGGGAAATTTTAAGGGAAAAAGGCAAAAAGCTACAAAAAAGATAAATAGTATTCTAGGCCTTAGAGAGTGCCATATTACCGGCCCTATGTCCTTACTAGTTTCTATGTATGTGCTTTGCCGTAGACCTTCAGTTAATTGTTTATGAAGAAGAAATAGATTACATTTATTAAAATTTATATATAGGATGAAAGTTCATTTTACAATAATGATAAAGTTTTACACCGGATATAATCAATTTAACTTCCATTATAGATAGCCCCAAGGTATGATGATCACAAATACACTATTACATCTAATATAAATTAATTGTTGGTCATAAACATGATAATATCAAGGATCGATTGGTGTGTGTTAATTTAATAGCCATAGATTTTTTATTCATAAATTTGTCAAACAATCAGCTACCCAAAATTAGTTTATTTTACTAAGTTTTTGTTTCTCATTATAACTCCACTGAAATAACATTAGAAGAAAATGGTAAAGAAATTATTTAAATATTTTTGTAGGTGTTCATATCAATAAGATAAGTTGGTGTAGAAGTGCATGTTTATTTTAATGTTTTTCCATTAGACTGAATAGTTAAGGTTTGGTTATTTAATTAATTAGTTTGGGACAAGATGTGGGAAGCGATGTAGAGATGGTCCGAGCATGTGACAAGGAGATGCACAGATGCCCTAATGCAGAGGTGTGAGAGGTTGGCTATGGATGGATTCAGGAAATATAGAAGTAGACCAAAGAAGTATTGGGGAGAAGTGATTGGGTAGGACATGCCGCAGTTGCAGGTTACAGAGGATATGACCTTAGAAAGGAAGGTGTGGAGAACACAAATTAGGGTTGAAGGATAATAGGTAGGAATGTGTCCATACTAGTAGGTAGGAGTGTATTGTCTGTCTTGCTGTCCATTCTAGAATTCGTAGTATTACTCTTGTTTCTTGTTCTTCGATTTCAGTTATTATCTGTTGTTTCGTGTAGTTTGATTATAGTTGTAGTATTGTTCTGCTACTATTTGTTGTTTAGTATAGTCTGTTGTTACTTTTATTTCCACTACTTTTTCTAGACTGTTTTTTATCTTGAATGAGGGTCTATCGGAAACAACCGCTATTCTACTAAGGTAGAGGTAAGGTCTGCGTACATTCTACCCTCCCCAAACCCCACTTTGTGGGACCACAGACACTGTTTGTTGTTCATTGTTGTAGTTTGGGAATTAAAATTTAGTAGTAGAATTTGTTTAGACTCTATTTTCAATGTGATTTTTTTTCTTACTCACCAAATTAGTCTATCAATTGAAATAGGGTAGAATTAGGCTAAAATGGTATAAAAGTCTATCAATATTTTAAAGTGGTTTTGGTCCTTCAACATTGTTACTCGTGCTTTTATAATAATAAAAAAATTAATACATGTATTAATTTTTCTGGTTGTATCTTTTTAGGCAGGGTGCTGATCCATTTATTTGATTTCATGTTGTGTTAACTTGTTTAGCTTTTCTCCGTCCAACGGCAGTCGTTAATAAAGCTAGCTCCACTCCAGCGTACAAAAGGTGAAAAAGCTAGCTATTGTTTAGCTTGTCTGTTTTCCCTCATTGAGCAGGTATAGACATTTATTTGGTGCAAACTCTAGTTGTCTGTATTCATTTTAATATGTCTTTGTATCAATGTTATCTCATATGTATTGGCCCTTATCTTTTTCAAATTGCACTTTAGGCACGCTATCTACAGTTCCGGAAGTGGCCTGCTGAATGGGGATGGTGCCGAGATCTCCAGTCTTTTATTTTTGTCTTTGAAAGGCATAACAGGTCGGTTGTTGGCTGCCACGTTGTGTTCTAGAGTTCTCGTAGTGTTTCAGGATCCATCGAGATTTATACTTGCATACATGTAGGATTGTGCTGGAGCGTCCTGAATATGGCTATGCAACATACTTCTTTGAACTGGTGGATTCCTCCACCATTGATTGGCAAATCAGGCGATTGGTAACTGCTATGAAGCTCACTAGCTATAGCAGAGTCAACCTAATCGAGAATAGAGCACTGACGGTATTTACCTTTGTTGCAATAATGTTCCCATTTTCATGTTGCTGATGTGGATTTGACCAAATTTATTGTGGCCCTTTTTCCCCTGGGGTAGGGAAAATCTTGTTACCAACTTTCTTTGGCGTCACATTGAAGTGAGAAATAGTTGCTTTTACTTTACCCCATAATGGTCCCTTGTGCTTTTTTTTCTTCTTCTTCTCTTTCTTATGAGTTTTAATATGAAATCTTGGTTCCCCTTTTGGTTGGGATTTTAGGTGAAAAAGGTTGGGGGCGTAGATGATTGTTGGACTTGCTCCTCAACAAAGTTTTTCGTTGTCACTTGTTGATTTAATCTTTATTCATGCTAAATCATTTCCACTATCATGATTGGAATTTTGTTACTAGATAAAATAGTCCGTCTGTTTTAGCTGTAACCATTACATGTTGGTTATTAACTTTTTGAAACTGTTGCAGAACTAAAATAAATAAATAATTATATGCTCAAATCTCTAAACAAGTTAAGCTTTTAGCTGAAGTGTTTCAATATGGTATTAGAGTATACAAAAGGTTACTGCCACCATTAACAAAGTTTTTCCATGTCCTTGGCATATGTAAAAAACCAGACTTTCCTTGTGACGGGGCAGTTTCAAACCTAAAATAATAAACATAGGTGTTCTATCTCTAACGGCTTGAACTTTTAGATGAGGTGGTCACAGTCGACGGGAACAGTTCCATACTTCCATATTCTAAACCAAAACGACCATTAATTTCTACTTACCCAAAAAGTAGAGAGAGGAGAGAAAAGGGAGGGGTTGTGTTTGAAGTTGTCAAGCTAGCTAACTTTTTAACCTGTAGTTAGAAGAAGATTTAGCATATTGGTGGAACTCTTAAACACCATCATCTTAGTGAAAGCAGTCGTTATAGATTGTCAAGGGCTAAATCTCTGTGGTAAAAGTAGAGACCTCGATAGGAAGATGAAGCAGGTCTGTGGGTGGAGACAATTATGGACTAGGTAATAGCAATTGAAGTAGAACCTTTGACAGTCCTAGAAAATGTTGAGGAAGTAGGATTTGTCTGGGGTAGAAAGAGATGTATTGGTGGTAAAAGGGAGGTGCAGTTTTATGAATCAAGCATTTATGATGGTGTGGAATATGCTCTATATGACTCTGTATACATGCACAAGGAAGGTGAACTTCCTTACATTGGTAAGATCATTAAGATATGGGTAAGTCCAGACAAGTCTAAGATGATAAAGATTCACTGGTTTTTCCAGCCATTAGAGATCGTGTATCACCTGAAGATGTAAAGGTAGCTGAGAATAAAGTATTTCTTGCCTCTGGTGTAGGCACTGGTTGGCTAATGTTAATTCTTTGGTGAACTTCATAAAGCTGCTTTATCTCATTGCATGTTCTTTGTCTACTTTTACTAGAATTACTCAAACCATATTGGTTTATGTATATCATAACTATCACTCAAACCATATTGTTTTATGTATATCATAAAATATCTCTCGACCAACTCCTTATAGTTAGAGGAGTTCGATTGATCAATATATATGTATTTATGTCCACCTCGTCAATGTTAGTAAAACTCCCTTAGCTCTTGTGGAAACCCTTCTGCTTGTTTCTACTCTCGTCAATGTTAATAAAACTCTCTTAGCTCTTGTGGAGACCCTTCTGTTTGTTTCTACTCTCGTCAATGTTAATAAAACTCCCTTAGCTCTTTTGGAGACCCTTCTGCTTGTTTCTACTTGGTTTTAGTTAATCTTCAATTGAAGATGGGCTTTGTATTGAGGGGACAAGACAACTAATTAACTTGAAATAGATATTATTTGCTGAAGTTTGATAATGATGAGTATTTAAACTAGATGCTATTTTCTAACTTACATAGTGGTTAATGTGGTAAGATGAACAATCAAGAAGGAAATCTAAGCTGATTTATTACTAGCTGATGATCCTGTAACAATAAGTTCTTCTCTTTGAAGTTTGTCTAAGATGAAAGTTAGAAGAAGCTAGCAGATTGATCTCTCCTAATTTCTTATACTTCGATTTTTTTATTATTTGATTCCTTTGCTTCCGTTATCTTATTATTTGTTGGTGCTACTAGTATTCTGAACTATATTCTCTTTTCCTTCTTGCTTTTCTTGAGCCGAGGGTCTATTAGAAACAACCTCTCTACCCTTGTAAGGTATAGTAAGGTTGTGCACATATCACCCTCTCTAGACCCCACTTGTGGGATTTCACTGGGTATGTTGTTTGTTGTATAGGAAGATTTGCATGAAAATTTAATCTGACAAAGTTTACTCCTAAACTAAAATGTCATGCTCTCTCCTAGTTTATGGTAAAACATATAATCTAGTTGATCGGAAGCAAGATGAAGGGAGATCGTGTTTTAAGCTTTGCTTGGAATTGAGGCGTAGTAGTAGTTGTTGCCTTGCTGGTGGTTATTGTATATGTCGTAGGTGTAACAAATCCGCTGTCGGTTATAAACTTGTGTCTGTATATTTTATCTATAACTGTATGTAAAGCAAATATGAAAAACTTTTGGCTTTCCAGATCTGGCTCATATTATGAGGTCAAACTTGCTTGACTTGGACATTGCTTTTTAGAGCACATGCTGCTAGATTGACTGAAAACCGTCATCTAATGAGGAAACACTTGAACACAGATGACTTTAGACAGCAGATTTCTGTGATGTTTAAGTTAATCTCTTTTTGGTTTCTGTACCCTGATTCACACATTCCTATGCTCTGGCCTGTCTTATGATCCTTTCGGAATGTTCAAAACTCAGTAGAGACATGTCTTAATCATTGTGGAAGTCATTATGTACATTTATACGAGTGTAGTCTATTAAAAAAATGTTCACAATACAAGTAGAAATGTCCTCAAATGGTCTCTCGACATCCAAAATTATTCATTTACCTTGCCAACCTGTTTTCTGCTTACAATGACAAATCTTATATCTCTTTGAAAACTTTTTCATGCTTCCATTGTATGCACGCAGGTAGGAAAAGATCTTAGTGAAGGAGAAGCGAGGGTACTAATGTCATATGGTTGGATACGTAACACCGGTCTGGGAACGATGCTCAAGTATTGTGATAGAGTTATTCATGACAGGATAACAGAGAAAGATGGCTCGGAGTGGAAGTCGAACATTGAGAAGTTGCTTGTGGCTGGATACAGTGGTGGTTCCATAGTTGAAAACCCTGTGGACCACAATGTTGCTCAGAGTGGCCCTGAAATCAAGTTAGAACTAGAGTAAAAACTAGCTTTACTAGTCAAAATCTTGTAAATATCCATCCTTTGTAAACTAGCCTAAAATGCTTTTTTGTACATACTTTGACTAGCTTGCTGTCTAAACTTAGTTTGTGTTATAAAAAGGAGGCAATTGCATTACCCTTTAATGAAACTTAATTGGGTTTTTTTTTTTAACTTCAGTTATTCTTTTATCTTGTTATGACTCCTATTTAGGATGATTTGTTAGGTTATCCATAATATTTTGCCATGATTTCTTTCTCTATACTGTTTTGGAATGTTCTTTCCTTGAGTTGGGTCTATCGGGAAAAAAAAAAATCTCTTTACCCTAAGGTAGGGGTAAGGTTTTCTTACACTTTACCCTCTCTAGACCTCACTTTGTGGGATTACGTGAGGTATGCTGTTGAAACTGCTTTGGTTTTGAAAATGATAAACTATTTCAAGGTCCCGGTTTGAGTCTGGGTGAAGCCATTTCTTTTCTCAAGTTGAGGGTCTATAAAAAATAACCTCTTTATCTTCACCCAAGGTAGAGGTAAGGTTGCAATACACATCACTCTTCTTGACCCCGCTTGTAGGATTATGCTGAGTATGTTAGTGTTTCTCGAGTCTAGGGTCTATAGGATTTACCTTCATAAAGTAGGAGTAAAGCTATGTATCACCCTCTCCAGGCTCAACTTGTGGAATTATACTAAGTAATGTCGTTGATATTGGCTCATGGCTGTGCTAACCCAATATATAGGATATGTTTTCCCAAAAACTTGCTGAAATGCTTTCATAATGTTGAAGTTTTTTATTTTTTTTTCATAATGTCGAAACTACTACTAGAAAGAGGTTTAATTTATATACAGTTATACACCGTCCAATGTAAGGAGTTTTCACACTAACTTTTACCTATTATAGTATGTGACTTTTACTTGTTGAAACCTTTACGGAACCTTTCGTAGCGAGTTGGGGACATTACGTACAATCTCACTATTTTCAAAGTCTATTTTGGCCATTTAGGGTCAATTTACAGGATTTAGGTGATTTTCTTAGTTTTACATGTGTGTTAGCCCATAAATATTTTGGTGATACGACTTTCAAACTATTTCTTTTCGAAACCATTATAGAACCTTCCGTGGGAAGTTGAGGAGCACTACGTATAGTCTCACTATTTTCATAGTCTATTTTGGGGCATTTATGCGCTAATTTATAAGAATTATGCGATTTTCTCAAAAAAAATAAATGGTGTGCATTAGTCCATGAATATTTTGGTGATATGACTTTCAGATGTTTATTTACGAAATATTTACGGAACTCTTAGTAGGGAGTTGGGGAGCAGTACGTAATGTTTCACCATTTTTGGAGTCAATTTTGGGCATTTAGGGGACAATTTACATGAATTAGGTGATTTTCTTAGTTTTTCGTGTGTGTTAACCCATGAATATTTTGGTGATATAGCTTCCGGACGATTTTTTTGTGAAACCTTTACAGAACCCTCCGAAGGGAGTTGGGGGAGCATTACGTAAAGTCTCATCATTTTCAAAGTCAATTTTGGGTTTTCAGGGGCCAATTTACATGAATTGTGCGATTTTCTTAGTTTTTTCGTGTGTGTTAGCCCATGAATATTTTGGTGATACGACTTCCAGATGATTTATTTGTGAAACCTTTACAGAACCCTCCGTGGGGAGTTGGGGGAGCACTATGTATAGTCTCATCATTTTCATAGTCCATTTTGAGGCATTTTTGGGCTAATTTATAGGAATTATGCGATTCTCATATTTTTTCGTGTGTGTTAGCCCATGAATATTTTGGTGATATGACTTCTAGACGGTTTTTTTGCAAAATATGAACGAAACCCTCCATAGGAAGTTGGGGGACTAGTATGTACTGTCTCACCATTTTTAGAGTTAGTTTTGGACATTTAGGGGTCAACTTACAGGAATTAAGTGATTTTTTCAGTTTTTCATGTGTGTTAGCCCATAAATATTTTAGTAATATGGCTTCCAGATGATTTCTTTGTGAAATCTCTATGGAACCTTCCGTAAGGGAGCATTACGTACAGTTTCACTATTTTCAAAGTCTATTTTGGACATTTAGGAGTCAATTTACAAAAAAAAAAGGCTATTTTCTTAGTTTCTCCTATGTGTTAGTCCATGAATATTTTGGTGATACAACTTCTGGATGATTTCTTTGTGAAACCTTAACAGAACCCTCCGTGGGGAGTAGGGGGAGCACTACGTATAGTCTCATCGTTTCCATAGTCCATTTTGGGGCATTTATGGTCTAATTTATAGGAATTATGCGATTTTCTCATTTTTTTCGTGTGTGTTAACCGATGAATATTTTGGTGATATGACTTTCGGACGATTTATTTGCAAAATATTTACGAAACTATCTGTAAGGAATTGGGGGAACAGTATATACTGTCTCACCATTTTTAGAGTCAGTTTTGGGCATTTAGGGGATAATTTACAGGAATTAGATGATTTTCACGATTTTTTGTATGTGTTAGCTCATAAATATTTCGGTAATATGACTTATGGATGATTTCCTTATGACTCATTTACAGAGCCCTCCGTTGGGAGTTGGGGGAACATTATGTACAGTCTCACCATTTTCAAAGTATATTTTGGGCATTTAGGGGCCAATTGCAAGAATTAAACGATTTTCTTAGTTTTTCGTATGTTTTAGCCCAGAAATATTTTATTGATACGACTTACGTACGATTTCTTTGTGAAACATTTGCAGGATCCTCCGTGAGGAGTTGGGGGAGCACTACATCTAGTCTTAGCATTTTCATAGTTCATTTTGAGGCATTTATGGGCTAATTTATAGGAATTATGCGATTTTCTTATTTTCTCTTGTGCGTTAGCTCATGAATATTTTGATGATATGACTTCTGGATGATTTATTTGATACATATTTACGAAACCCTCCGTAGGAAGTTGGGGGAGCAGTATGCACTGTCTCACCATTTTTAGAGTCATTTTTGGGCTTTTAGGGAACAATTTACAGGAATTAGACGATTTTCTCAATTTTGCATGTGTGTTAGCCATGAATATTTTGGTGATATAGCTTCTGGATGATTTCTTTGTGAACCTTTATGAACCCTTCATAGGATTTGGGGGAGCATTACATACAATTTCACCATTTTCAAAGTCTATTTTGGTCATTTAAGGGCGAATTTATAGGAATTAGACGATTTTCATAGTTTTTTCGTGTGCATTAGCCCATGAATATATTTCGTGATACGGGGCTTCCGGACGATTTTTTTGCGAAACCTTTACAGAACCTTTCGTGGGGAGGTGGGGAAGCACTACGTATAGTCTCACCCATTTTCATAGTCCATTTTGGGGCATTTATGGTCTAATTTATAGGAATTATACAATTTTCTCAATTTTTTCGTGTGCGTTAGCCTATAAATATTTTGGTGATATGACTTTCTGACGATTTCTTTGCGAAATATTTACGGAACTCTCCATAGGGAGTTGAGGGAGCAGTACGTACCATCTCACCATTTTTAGAGTCAGTTTTGGGCATTTAGGAGACCATTTTGCAGGAATTGGACGATTTTCTCAGTTTTTCCAACGTATTAGCTCATGCATATTTTTGTGATATGACTTGCGGATGATTTTCTTTGCGAAACCTTATCCTTTTCAAACTTTAGAGTACCATTTGATGTTTTGTGTGTAATACTTTTGACCTGATGGTCTATCGAAAATAGTCTTTCTACACTCACAAAGATAAGAGTAAAATCCGTGTACATCTTACATTTCAGACCCCACTTATAAAAGTTCACTCGATATAACATTGTTGTTATCAAATAGTTTTGGGCATTTCATGAAGGTGTTGAATTTGGTATTGTGACATTAATTTTTTACCAGTAGCTTTTTGCATATACTAAACCTTGTTTTATAGTGCATAGAAACAGATTTACTTGATTAAATTATTCTGAATAATAATAATAATTACATTTTCGTTCCAAATAAGTTGAGATCGATTGATATGAATCCTCACTTGATCATATTTTATATAGAATGATGATGAAGTCATAGTATATTTGACCAACTTTATATTTAACACAGCGTCAATAAATAATTCAACTTAATTCTTTTTTCCTTTTTAAAATGTATATATTTTTAAATAAAATAAAATAAAAAGTAAATGGTATCCTTTTAGACATATTTTCATTCTTGGACACAACTTCTGCCTTCAGCCCAAAGTCTGAATTGGGCTTAGCTACAAAGTTTAGAGGAATAGCCATTTAGAGCTTATACTCATTGCAAAAATAGCCACATATTGAGAAGTCATTAAAAATAATTATTTTTTAGTAAGGAAATAAAATTTGTATTAAAATATCCCATGCTTAATGTGGAGACCAACATTTTCATCTTTTCACGATATTGTCATGAAGTTTCACATGTTAGAAATTCAAACACGGTCCTATTTTTCACAAAACTCCAATTTTTTTCGTGTAAATTTAATCACTATTTATATTTTTTTCTTAAAAATAGCCTTCTTGGTCAATTTAACTATTTGAACTACGCTTCATTGGTGTCATTTGTATCTTTTTTCAAACTTTCGTAAAGATGATGAGTTTAATATTTTACCATAAAAATTGGGTTGAGTGATAAGTAATTCGTCCTCGTCCTTAACGAAAAATCATAGATTCAAGTCCTATGAATATTAGAGACAGAGCCTAGGAAATTTCTTCATACAAATATAAAATGTAAACTAAAGCTACTAGATTCAATCACAATCGTATATCAGTTTCTAGCTTTGCCCCGAGTGAATATAGTACTTTACCCCTAACATGAAATCTTACGATGTAAACTCAAATTAATCAGGTCCCAAGTAGGTATCAAATGTCGAGTGAGGCAAAATAAATTATTTTTTTAGCCTGATAGATTTCTTGAAAATTAAAAAAAATGTTTAATGTAATAAAAATTGCGATATGCATAGGTCACATGCATGTCTTACATAGTTTCCTTTATTCTTTTCTATTATTCCTCATATACAATAGACAAAGAAATTAAACAAAAAGTTCTTTCTAGTATTAAAAAAATTAAAAATATGGGGGACAAGTCATATTCATGAGAACTTTCTTGAATCTACTTTTTGAATTTTTTGGATCAAAAGATGATGTAAAAGACTATGTTTTTGTCAAAATGGTGTTCAATGAGATCAATCCTAGGTGCACTACCTAAAAGTAACTAACAAAATGAACTCCCTTTTTGGTTGTTGGAACTAATGGAGTTGATATTGAAAAAAGCGTCTATTTCTTACATTTACTCCTTCAATGATAATGACACCTGTTTTTTTTTAAAAAAAATATAATTTTAGTGTCCGATTCAATTTATGCAGACCTCAATTAATTTTATAAGATATCTGTTAATTTCCACTAACACGATTAGTACCATGTAACTCTTTTCAACAAGGTTTAAATAGATGGAAAAAAACACCTATTGATTTAGTTTTGCATCTGCTAGAATTTAAACATGAAATATTATGATTCTCAACTCATTTTATCGACCATTAAATCACACCATTAGTGCTTGAAAGTTTATTTTTAAGCATAGTTGATGTAACTAATTCAAAAATATGATGAATATGTTAGAGGGGAGAGATCTCGATCATTTATTCCATTAAATCAAGGGTAAAGTTAGTTTATATATAAGTTACATATACATGTGAATCTAATAACTTTAACCATTTTGTACATGTATTAAAACAATTCATCAAGTTTATAAATAAACTATTGTGAATCTAATTATAATTATATACTATTAGATCGAGATCATCTTAAAAATTTATAAATTTTAAATCTTGAATCCACCTTTTTTTATCCATATTTGTACTTTTATCTAAAAATAAGTAGTCCTTAATAAATAAATAAATAAATAAATAGATAAAATTAACATATGCCGCCTTCTTTCTTTGGCCAACTTAAATTGTACAATATGTGAAGGAAGATAATGCAATATATAATGTGAGAATGGCCACTTAAATCTACATCATAACAAATCCAAGGTTATAATCCTACCAAACTCCACAAAAAGTACAATAACACCCCAAAAGCAATGTGTTAAAAATTGATTGAGACAAGTAAACCATTTATCCAATCAAAATCTATGGTCATAAAGACTAATAATGAAAAATGGAAGGTGTCTAATTGCTACCAATCAATGATACCATTTATAATATAATACAAAATGAAAATCATGAATATTGAATGTGTCTCCAATCCACATTTCACTTATGAGGTCCCCAAATCCCATAATGGTTTGTACACTTTTGACATCAAATGAGAAAGAACAATGTAGAAACATGTAGTGTGGTATCATAGGATAAGACTTCACATAAAATATTAACAAATAAACTTTATATATAGAAATAATATTTATAAAAAGATTATAATATATAGCAAATGTACTTAATATGTTATAATAAGTTATTTATTAGACTTTTATGTTACCAAATTAAAATTACAATAGACAATGCTTGCCGTTATTTCAAGTATAATCTTAATCTGATGGTATAACAGAAAGGTATATTATGAGAAGTTAAATTTGAAAAATCTAGTGATATAAGAATAGTTTACTAAATCTCTTATTCACTCACTATGACTCACGACCCACACATCAATCAATAAGAAGAAGACAACATCATCTCACATCATCATTATCATCATGCTATTACAGGAAATTATAAAATTACATAATTATAAAGATGATAAATAGACTATAATATATAATAGTAGATATTTGGATACACTAGCTATAGTTTTTTTTTTTGTGGGGTTCTAATGGTTTGTTTCCTCTTATTTATTGGTGATGATGTGTTGGCAAACTAGCATTCTTACAAATATACTCAAGAATGTTGAGACCAATATATATGTTCCACTCTTTTTGGGGTCCCTTTAAATGGCTTATAATTTTTTTAAAATAAAATAATCAAAAGTCTTTTAGACCAATCTTTAAACCGTGTAAATATGGATGTGATTGATCAGAAAGTGGACCAAAAGAGTGTGCTTATAGTGCCTAAAGAGAGAAAAAAAAATCAAGAAATGGAACGAAAAAGACAGCTCGATTCACAAATCATCAATTATATATATATAGAGAGAGAGAGAGTTAATTATAAGCTATTTAGTGACATATAGTATTGAGTTTCATAATTTTTGTTGTTGTTATATATAATTATGAGATTTAAGAAAAAGATCGGATAATATTGAATCGTTTATAGACAATCTTATCTTGTAGAATTGATACACTATAACAACTCATATTGTCATGAAAGTGCCCCATTATGTAAGTCTATGAAGTGAGCAGCTCAAGGCATTAGAAAACGAACAGCTCGGTGCACAGAGTCGCATAATCTATATATAATAGTCTAAGGAAGGGTTGGACTATCGTAAGTCTATTATATATCTATTTTCGTAAAAAACATTATTTTCACGATTTAAATTCGTGATCTTCTAATCATAAGATTATAACTTTTACCGTTACATCAACACTACCTTGCTTTTGTGGGACCATCAGAGAAAGAATCATATGCTAGAGCATATTGGTTCATTACAATTTACATGTATCAACCAAAAAAAAAGTGAAGAAATAAAACTTAAATACTCACACCTCGTTTCTATGTTAGCATTACATCATCATTTTCCTTACATTTTTCTTTTCTTTAAATGAATAAAACTCACCTCACATGTAATAGGAGACTTAATAAAAAAGAATTATACTAAGGGTAACCATCTAGTACATTTTATTAGGGAATTTTTACACTGTATAATCTATCATTAAAATAATTAATAATAAATAAATGTGTGTATATTTTTCGTGTGCGGCTAAATATATTAAACACTATTTTATTAATCCGTTTAATATACTTAATGTTTGTTATTCGTATTGAGGTACGAAATCCAAATTCATGTATTGCACGACTTATTTATGAAATTGACGCTTCAAATCTGATCTTCTTTTTTTTCAGCTTCAAAAGCTCAAATTCAAGACCTCTAATCAATGACGAAGCAATCTTAATCATCCTACCGCGCACAGATCATTGTACCACTGCCAAGTAAATGAACCTAAAAACAATTCACATAGAACTACCCCAGTAAAGTTGTATACATTGTCCAAATTTTGTTACGTGTTTGCTTAGCTCATTCCAAGGAAACAACTCATAATTAGACTCAACAAACCCTTTGAATTTTTTCTTAGTAAATCAAGGTGATAGTTGTCATGAGATGATTGACTCATTTGAAAGAAATAACAAATATTAGTGCTATTATTCTTGAATTTAATTAATACAGTCACGTCTCTTCATAACAGTCACCTTTCATAGATAACAGTAACACTCCCAATAATTTTTTTTTTTAATCTTCAAAAGCTCAAACTCGAGATCAATGATTGAGGACGAAGAAATTCCAAACTATCCTGAAAAGACTAGAAAAAACAATGTTCAACATGTATAACTTTTAGTTCTTTGACTTTGTCATCTCTTTTTATATGCTAAAGGAAGTATATAATATATTTTACTCTTGCATGTAGATACTCAAGTGTAGATTTAAGTGTTCATAATCAATTATTGTATTTTACTTTCAATTTTCAGCCATATATTTTATATTATCTATTTAGCTTTTTATATTAATAATAAAAATAATAATAAAAAGATCATGTTAAAAGGAAAAATAACTGGGTCCCAATATCCATTAAAATGAACCAATGAGCGTGGGGCGGCAGGTCCTAAAAATTTGGCAAACCGCCCCATAATGGTCTAGCCCTTTTGCCTAATTATATTCCTTTGAATTTATAAACAAATATATATCTATATATTTTATTGAGAAGTTAAATAATTTTTTAAATAATTATTAATGTTGTTATGTAATTTGTAGCTATATAAAATGTATGTAGAAAAGAAATATAGGAAAGTTGCACAAATTAAAGTATTTTGAATGTTCTTTTAGGTTAAAACTAAATAAAGATATCACGGTTTTATTACATCATTTGGCGTATTACTATACTTTATATGTATGTTGCTATATTTAGTTATCAGTGTCAGACTTTGTTTGCTCTCCATCGAGCTGCTAAGGTCCACATCTCAAGGGCTTATCTGAGTATTGAATGTGTGCTATTTATATTAATCGAGTATTCATACTCGTCTTATCAACTCAATGATTTTGATATTAATTGTTGGGATAAATAACTCAAAGATACATAATTTAATTATATGGTATGATATGTCTTATATAGTAGTAGCTTTTTTTTCCCATTCAGTTGTTAACGTGAGACTTTATTCACACATCCAACACATTATGATATTTCATACATTTTTTTTTTTTGCACGATACATAACAACAAATGTACAAATTCGATAGAACTTAATGCTTTATTAGGCAAAACTTACAACGTCTACATTCTAAATCAATAACAAAGGAGAACCAAAATTTCCAAATTCTTCTTGAATCATAGATCTATCTGTCATCATTATCATTTCCAAAATTGTGAGAATAGTATATTTGCCAAACACTTCCAACTCATGTCTTTTTCATTTTATTATTTTTCATATAAATAATGATATCTTTTGGTTTTCTCACTAGCCATGTCACTCTTCCACTATTCTTTTCTTTTTTTCATAATTTTCTTAAATAACTTTTTTTTAATAGACATAAGATTGTGTAGCATTGGTAAAGGAAATGATAGCCAAGAGACAAGTTAGCTCCTTTTTAAACATATTTAAATTATTTAATTTGTAGCCTTTTTAAAACCCTAGCTAAAATAATTGTAAAAAAAAAAGAGACCCTTTTTGTCTGCTTAAAATAATTGAAAAAATATTTATGTTGCAAATGATATTGCATGCATGAAATCTTTAAAAGTGCATTTTTCCTTATCCTTTCTTATCTTCATTAATACCTAATTCAATTTATTGATTTATTTATTTTCAGAGAATGATTAGTTCTTTGCTCAGTGTGACGTAATTATAAACTATACATAAAAAAAATAAAATCAATTTTTGTTTTAAAAATAATAAGTCAATCTTACATGTTCAATTTCATTAAAAAAAATAGCAATTTTCTGAAAGTGTAATCTCACAAATAAAATATGACGAGTGTAAGATTTACACAAATCTTACCCCTAGTATAATCGGAGCAGAATAAAGAGAAAAATAACAACCCATAAAATAGTAAGATAAATAAAACAAATAAAGATCGTGTAACTGCCAAAATTCTTAAATTAATGAATGGTTTTGATTTATTAATTGCTTTCACTTAATATATAACCGACATTGTCTTGTTTTTTTTGTGAACAATGATATTATATATATAATCGACATTGTCATCCTAATGAAAAACTTATCAAAAACTTTTGGTAATGCTAAAAATACGTAGTTTAATAATTTCTATAATTTTCTATTCTTGCCAACTAAACCATTGGGATTAATGATCCAACTAATTAAGTAAGCTCAAATATTGTTTAATCATGCTGGCAACCTTATCTACGGAATAATTTCCATATTTCCAAAAATAAATTTTCTGTGTTTGATAACCTAAAATATATTATCCATTAATAGAACTAACGGATCATTTGGACGTAGATGCTGGTTAAAATAATGCAAATATTAGTAATATAGTTATTAATTATGTGGTATTTGTTATTCTATCTTTTACTCCGGATGAAGTAATACACAAATTTTCTTATCATAACTTATGCATATAGTAATTGTGAAGAAAAAATATCGGGTGATATGTTCACGTTTCGGATAAAGTTATTGCTAATAAAAAATAGCAGACAGTCAAAAACCATGTATATCTATACTAATAGGAGATAATTAACAATCATATGTAATATAAAATTAATCGATATACACGACCTAAGAAACAAGGCATGTGCAAGTTCACGAAATAAGAACAATAAATTTGTCAACGTGTCAAGTCAATATCTCTTTGACATGAAAGTGTTTTAGTTACTTGAGTGGGACCATTCATCTAGTGACATCATATTCAAGAATATTGACATCACAATGCTGTAATAATATGTTAAATTTAATTGGTACTACTTTTATTTTTCCTATCTGGGAGTTGAGAGGACATCATTTTCTTGCCTATCATTATTACAAAATATTTTAGTTTTCAATAATTAATCAATGTTTTCATCAATAATCCTCAATCATATTACATGTTAAAGAAAATCATTCTAGAAAATATTTATAGTTCTAATCACTTCAAAACAAGTGTTAGAAGTTAAAGATTGTCAAGCGTACCACGTTGCTTCTGAAGTTTCATATAACTGAAATTATTTCAGTCGTTTTTGTCTAAATCTAAAATATCCTATAAAAAATAGATTTTTATTGTGGAATTTCTTCCTTCGAGAGTCTATCGTATGTCTACCTTATCAAAGGTAGTGATAAGACTTCATATATAGCATCCTTTTTAAATTTTATTTGTAAAATTACACTGAATATATTATTGTCGTTTTATTGCGGAACTTCTTGGGCTAAGGTCACAAAGATGTCATGATGATCCCAATTGAAGTTTTCAAAAAACTAAAGACAGGCCCAAAGTAACTTTACAAAAACCTAAAAGAATGGGCCCACTATACAGAATCACTTAATGGGGTTTGGTAGCTTCACTCGCTACAAAAGCCCACGCGCGACAAATCTCTAAACGGGCCTGGGCCCACTACAAAATTAGAAAGGAAAAATTACAGAAATCTCATGTTTTAGTTTATTTATTACCATTATTCCCTATAAGTTTTATAAATTTTCAAAATCCCTCATTTTCGCGCATCAGATTAATGTATCAGCGCTTATATTATTGTATCCTGCGTATCAGATTAATGTATCAACGCTTATATTATTGTATCTCGCGCATCAGATTAATGTATCACAACTATATAAGTGCTGATACATGCGCGAGATACAATAATATAAGCGCTGATACATTAATCTGATGCGCGAAATACAATAATATAAGCGCTGATACACTAATTTGATGCATGAAAATGAGAGATTTCTGTAATTATAAACTTTTAAGGAATAAATTGTAATTTTACCTTTAAAGTATGTGATTTCTGTAATTTATTCAATTAGAAAATGAAGGTGGGCCCATTAGGGTAGGCCCCATAACTACCAAGTCAGAGTAGAAGAGCCAGTAATTGAGTAGGTAAAGTATAACTAACAGAAATATATGCTGAGTGATGATTGGTAGTCAAGTCCTTACTTTGACTTTTTATTAATCAATTAATTTATTTAACGGACGTGACCATAGATAGGAAGATATGGAGGTCGAGGATCGGGGTAGAAGGTTAGTAGGATGAGCGTAAACTTTATTCCATTTCCAGATTACTCTCCTACTGTCTTGTTCTTTAATTTTTGTATATATCAACTGATATTTCATTTGCTTCAGTTATCGTATTATTTTATCGTTGCTATTGTTCTCTTCTTTAGTGTTTTCAGCATGGCTTATTCGCTACTGTATTTTGTTTTACATACTTCTTTTTTTTATATGCTTTAATCTTTATACTTGAACCGAGTGTGTATATATATATGGTATATAATATCAAAAACAAATTATCTGCTTTCACAAGATAATAGTAAGATAAGGGTAAAGTTGCGTACGTACCACCCTCTTCAAACCTCATCACAGTTGTAAAATAATACTTTAATATATTATTATTGTTATGTATGTATTTATCTGTTTTATTTAAGGAAAAGTATTTGGCCTTTTCCAACTTTTTTTTAGCACTAAGAAACGCGTTTGCTTTTCTTCTCTTCTTTTTAATTTTTCAAATCCAATTTGTCTTCTCCTTTGCCTTTTCTTTTTGGTGGATATAGTTAAGTGGAATGTTATAAAAGGAGACAACATGTCTACAACAGCCTTCGAGGATTGTGATAAGATGAATAAAAGCTTCTTAACAATTATTACATGTCTCGGCCTATGTGGGGGTGTATTTAATATTAAAGTTATAGATTCGACATAAGAAGTACTTATAGTAGTTTTGGCTTCAAAAGCTGTGTTTACGTAAAAAAAAAAAATGTATACATAATGTATTCAGGACCCATTGAGCAAAAAAATAATATTCTGATCTAAATTGAATCAATTGATGATATATCGTAGTTTGCAATTGTTTCTATAAAATACACAAACATTACAAAAAATAAAACAACATAAAGCAATGATATCAAATTTTTGTTATGACTAATTAAATCTCTAAGAACTCGAGCTCAAAATCTCTAATCAATTTTTTTTATTAATAGCTAGCTTCTTTGTGCGTGGAAAAGAAAATGTGTGGCTAAGTGCTTGCGTTTCCTTTTTATTTTTTATTTTTGTACTATAACTAAAATAAACTAATTATTTTATGAAGGTTCTAGTTGACAAATGCAATAATATATATTCCCTAGCAGACCATGTGAATACAAAATATTCCAATATATGCGGCTTTATAAGTATTCTTCGTTCACATTTGATACTGAGAAATATTTTCTTCTTTATAGTAAGCTATTTTTTCTTTTATCTTATTTTGGAGTAACCGTTAATTTAAAGGGAAAATTGACTTTTTCCATTTAATTTGGAGTAAATGTTAATAGGAAAGATATTTTAAAATTATTTGACTACTTAGAGGACATTTTTGAGTTAGTTGATTAGCAATAAGAGTATCTTTAAGTCAATACGTGCAAGAATATTTTTAGCGCTTTTCCCAATGTATTATAGTAGAATTTTAAACTTGAACTAAAATCGTTTTAATTTTAGGTCCGCTCTCAGTATTTGGTCCTTGATTGTACTGAAAATTAATTAGAAATCAATCAACAAGCGATAGAATTAAAAATAACTATAACTCCAAGGCAGAATCAGAAAGGCGAAAGGAGTTCATCTGAACCCCTTCATGTGTGTGTAATTACATATATGTTGTATAATTAAATGGATAATATATTGTAACAAAAGATACATTTAGTGGCAATAGATTTTCTTTTAATATTGCCACAAAAATATTTAGCGGCAATTGAATAAATATTATTGCATCAAGATTAGTTAATTGCTAAAGCCTTTAGCAACATTAATTATATAAATTGTTGGTTATAAACTTATAAATACTCATATTACATTATTGCTAATTTAATATAACGATAATTACATTATTACTATTAAATAATTTGCTGCAAAATACTTTATTCGTTATCGTGCTTACACCTAACTCAACCCAAAAATACTAGATCAAGATGAGAGAGTTGTCCAAATCATATTAATTAAGAGTCCAATGCAATCATCCATCTCCGATATGAAACTCCATCACATATATATTGAACCCGCTAATGAAACTTCTGACTCCACATATGACGATTTACTTGTAGATAAAGTCATTGATGATTCATGTAAAGTTTGATTTTGAATACCGCGTTATTTGGACTTGAAATTGTATTATATATATGTGAGGACCAACGTATATTAACTTTTATTTGAGTCTTCAAGTTTTTTTTTTTATATTTTTTTGGTGTGACATTAATGATTTATTTGACAAAAAAATAAATTGTTGTTACCGCGTATATTCATAGTCATATTTTTGGATTTAGTTGTATGTCTTGTTTACATCTATTTTGATGCAAAATCCATTATAGCCTTTCTTTTATGCTTCTCTATTTTTGGTTATTTGACCAACTTAAAAGTTTACGTGGGCGGGGCGGAGCTAGTAATTATAATAATGTATAAAAATATATAAAAAAAATATTTTTTATTTGTATGTTTATATGTATAATATGATTTTTCAACGAATAATATTCAATCCCAATAGGTAGTAGCTATGACGTCCCTCCATGAATATGGCAGAGTTGTGTGATTCTATAGATAAGTATTCAATTGAATTCCATTCGTAAAAAAATAACGGACAACAAAATCTCATGTGTGAATAAATTAATTTTTGAATTCCCTTGATTAAGGAAAACTTCTTGTTTAATTTATTGGAAAAAATCTCTCTAAAATATACTTTAGGTTACTAGTTCAAAATTTTGAGGTATAACATATGGAAAATCTCAATGAGGAACCAATATGGGTTGTGGTGCAGTGATGGAACTACTCCACCGTAAATTAGAGTCTCGGGTTTGAGCCTTGGGTATGGAGAAAATCATGTTGGGAGCGCCACCCTCGAATTGGCCCTGTAGTGCGCGATCCAAATTTAGTTGGGGGCTCCAATACGGGCTCTAGACACCGAGTGGAAACTAAAAAAAAATTCAACGAGATTGCTAGGTATATAAAGAAGTATGTCTTAGAACCCATTAATGTTTTAAAATCATGTGAATCTAGATTCATAACAGATAATATCACTAATGGATTAAGCTATTACGACTTACATGATATGCTTTACTCTTAATCTCCTATCAATATATGACAAAATGAATTTGAAAAATGCAATTTTGAAGCTAGTCTTCTTGCATGAGAAAGAAAAAATGAAGAGAATTAAGATATTTCTTTATCTTTGTTCACATTATATCTTGGTCAATAATTTCTATTAGCTATTGACTATAGAACTTTAGAGAATTAAATATAAGCCATGACGTTTAGAAAAACGCACATGCAAATACATAGATATTTATAATTTTGAACGGTGAGGAAGTTTAAAATGAAAAATAATGTTAAAAAAATAAACAAGTCAAAAAATATGAAGTTTTATAATTACGTAATAAACGTCACAATTACAATCTCGTTGACCACAAATTTGTTTTTTGGGTTAGGTTATTATTAAGTTCAAAAGCGCATGTACGTACGTACATACTATATATATGAACTTGTATTAAAATTTTTACTTTTCTGTTACATTCCGATATTGATTTTGCCTAAAGTTTATCATACACCCTTTTTTTAAAAAAATTGTCAGCCTAAAAGCCTTTCGATCCTTCTCTTCAATCTACCCTCATCTGTCCGTCGTCCGTCGTCATAAGCACATACATCCTACCTTATAAGGACTTAGAGTCCCCGTTAAGGTTTGCCCCATCACCTTATTGAGATTTGAGGAAATGTCCGACTCTAATACCATATTTGTCACAACCCAAACCAATATCATGTACTATCTACTTTTGGCCCAATATGCCTTATGACTGTCCCCTCGCCTACATCATCATTGAACCGAAAAAAAAGTTCACATCATTGAACCTAAAAAAATGTGAACTTTCATATATCTAATAAAGCTCTTCACTTTCCACTTTCATCATGTTCTGAATTTCTCCAATGATATAACATCCATCATTTTTTGAAAGCAAACATCAGCCTAAAAATTTGTCAATCTTTTTCTTCGACTCACACTCGTCAACCCGCCTATATAACAACAAAAAATTTATAGCTAAATGACAAAAATTTCATGCTAATCTTATTTAGCTACGAATTAGAGACGGATTATATGAAAATTCAATTAACTAGGAGCTATTTAACAACACATTAACTAGGGATTTCCGATAAAGTATGTAGCTAATTTCATGCTTTCTAATAGTACATGTCACAAATGCAATAAAGTGATAATTTACTTAGCCTTATAATAATTTTCTTTATAATTTACCAAAAGTCAATAAATCTATCCTAAAAAACTCTAGTGTTCAGACACAGTCCAACTTGTACTGTGAACGATTAGGTAGTACTGAACTTCTCCTGGGCCCTAAGATTGCGACTTGTGAGTAATCAAGTGTATAACGTTACGCAGGACACATGTATATGTAAAAGATAATCATGTTTACTCTAAATACTCATGTACGTTAAGTAAATTGTAACCTCGTATGATTGAGTCGAATATCAAAAAACTTCTACGATGCATGCATATATGACTATGATAAGTTGTTTAATTTAATTATTACGAGTAGTTATTTATCTTTTTGAGTGTGATCACATACAAGAAATCCCACCATTAGGGTAATTTTTATGTCAAATTGAACACATCCAAAAGATAATTACAGGTATTTAAATTTAGAAATGCATACATACATTTTTTTTAAATTACTCTATTTTGGGGGAGTTTTAACCCAAGATTTGAATTATTTTGACTTCTAATTTTCCCATTTTAATAAAATCTTATAGGACAAGCGACTCATTAAATGATTTTACAATTGATTAAAGCAATTAATTTCTCCATCATAGAATAACCAAGAAGTTAGGTTTAATTGCTAGAATTTATTTCCACTAGGTCAATTTTATTAGTAATCTAAAATGAGTATATACATAAACAAACAAAAAAGTTGTGGATAATTTTTCTTTTCTCCCTTTCTTTTTCATGATATTTGAACATTCAACGATAACAATAACATATCCATGCGTAATTCTACATGTTGAATTTAAAAAGAATAAGATATAATCAGATCTTATTCTTTTATTGTAGTGGTAAAGATACTATTTCTGACATAATCCTCAACTCAAGAAAAACATTTTAAAATAATTTACGAAAGAAAATACGAAAATAAAGAAGCATGACAAACGAAATGAATTGTTTGATCATTCAAATTGTTTAATTTATTCATACCAAAACCAAGAATTTTTTTTGGTTTGGTAGCCAAGTGACTTAATTATAAGCATGCGTTTATTAATGTGGATCCCATATATCTCAAGTGGAATTTTTTTTCCTTTAAAACTTGTTATTAATTTTAAGTAAAAGAAACTAATTATGAATATATATATATATATATATATATATATTAGCTATAGTAATTAAATAACACTCTTGATTTCTCAATTATTGCTAAATATTTATTTTAATTCTAATAATATTTGACTAAACACATTAGACCTTCAATTATTCGAAGGGATGCTTGCATCTCTTCGTAGAATCACATATTTATCAATCATTACCCAACTTTTAAAGAATAATTAGATATATATGACAAGATCAAAATCAGAATATTGTAATAATTAATTTAAGTTAGAGAGTAGTTAAACCGTTACCTTTGAATAACAGCTTGACTTAAAATTTAAATAATATTTTTTGAGCAATCATATGATAATGTCACAATTAGTACTAAATATGTATGCGATAATATTTCATAATTCAATGTTTTTAAGTTTTAACACTATATTTAATGATTAGGGTAAAAATATTTATTAACATTTTTACATGTTTATCCTTTGTTTTTGTACTTTTAGTTTTCTTTCTCGCATCTTGCTGAGGGTCTTTTGGAAATAGTCTCTCTACTTCAGAGACGTAGAGGTAGGTTTGCGTACACCCAACTTCTCTGGTCCAGACCCTACTTGAAGAATTTCACTGTGTATGTTACGTTGTTGTTATTTCTTTCCCACATTTCATCCTTCTTTTTCTTTTTCTTTTTTCATTTTATATAGTTCTATTATATATTTTTCTCAACATTATTTTTTAGCATTTGCGAATTAAAGTTATTTTTAAACAATTTTAACGAATTTGAAGAGCCAATTTTGTTTTTGTAATTTTGTAATTAAAAGACTTGGGAAAGCAATTGCTAGAAATATTTAGAAGAAAATTGAGATTCTCCACCTAAAACAAGGAATCTTAGGTATCCAAATAGATAGTTTCTTTTTTATAGTTTGAAAAAAAAATTACAAATCTTTTTGAGTTAAAGATGAAAGGTTATAATCCATGCATCTTGTGTAAATAAAATATAAATAAAAGTTTATTTGTCGTCCTTAAAGTTTATATTTTTTTATTGTTGAATGAGAAATATTATATAAAGTATTACTCCCTTCTTCCCAAAACGATTGTCCCATTTCGTTTTTCGAGAGTTAATAAATTAATTAATATTAAATTAATTTAATATTTTAAAATTAAAACTTAGATATTTGAGAACTATATAAAAATTACCACAAGTATCAATATGAATAAAAAAATATCTTAATATTTTGATCAAAGTTCATATAATTTGATTCTCAAAAAGTTAAACGTGATAAATATTTTGAGACGTAGGGTGTTACTTTGCGGTCCTCAATAAGGCATTAAAATAATGTACAATATGCATATACAAATTTTCAACATTCCCTTCTCGATAAATATATTTTTTTTCTGGCAAATTTCTTCAAAATTGACGAATAATCATATATGATTGGAGTTTAATCAATTTCAACAAACTTCTAGGTAAATAACGACTAAAAATAATCAAAAATAAAATCAAATATATATTTGGAACAATATTTTCAACAGCATCTTTGAATTAGTACTTTTCTTGCTGTATTATTCCAGCATCTTTAATTAATTCTTGGTTGGAGGTTATGATTAGGTTATCTAATTGCTTGATTAATCAAAATAATTAAGCAATTCTAATAATCATTTGGTATTTACCTTTATCGTTAGGAGATCGTTTCGTATTTCATTTTCCCTTATTATTAACAGGAAAAATTGTATCTATAAATAGGTGGTGACTCTTGCATTCATCCAAGTTATTCGAGAAATATGGTCAAAATCAACGCGATAACTTTTTACTATGGTTTATAATTAATTATATTATATTACCCACAAGCTAAAGCTTTAATAGGGGAAAAATAATAATTAAACGAAGACTTTTTAGTTTTTACTAATCCAAGTTTAATGGAGTGTAAAATTGCTTCATTTATTCGAATATAGAGTATTACACAAGCAAATGTGACCTTTTGCCTAACTTAAAATTAAAGTATAATTTTTGTCTTTTTCCATTCATGTTATAACTATTTGTTATTTTTTGTGCTTCAATTATCACGTTATTTGGAAATTGTTATTGTTCCTTTTTTCTGAAGGTTATGTAATGTATTCATCTTTGATTTTGTATGTTTCTTTTCTTTTTTTTCTACTGATTTTGATATGTGTTACTTGAATTGATGGTTTTTTTAAACAATTTATCTATCTCTATAAGGTAAAAATAAGATCAACTTATACTATATCATTCCAAACTCCACATATAAAATGACATTGAAAATGTTATTTATTTATTTTGGTAAACGGGTATGTTGTTGTTTTTTATGTATCTAGAAAATTTACAAAAATGCAAAAAATTCAAATTAGTTCAAAACTAATTGATGCTACTATTCCAACTAATTAACTATACATTGCATCACATGTGAAGTACGTAGTACGTAGCTGCATACTTCATCTTTGATAATAATGATGCACTCTAATTTTTGTCTTAATTTTTTTTCTTATAAAAAAAATATATTTTTAAAGGTATATCACATACTCCCTAATGAATAAACTGTATTTGTATACGTCAGTAATTAATATTAGGTGATTTTTTTTCATTTGTTTGAATCTTGGTGGACAGAGAATGACTCGATAGTTATGTTGATGGGAGTGCAAACTGATCCGGACACCACAATTATAAAAAAAAATACTTATTCTTTGTGATGCACTAAATGATTTATTAGCATTCCCCTCTAATTCCACATTAATCATTGACTAATACTCTAATAGTAGGAGATTTGGTATCTTCATGGTTATTTATTAATTAATTTAATTTTTTGTCTTTTAGGTTTTGGTTGGGAAGTTTGTCATCTCTACCTCCAACTTGTGATTTAATTGTATAAGTTAAGTGATAAAAGTTAAAGTAATTTGACTTTTATCTCATTATAAATAATTAACCCATGCAACAATTCTTTAAACTATCATTTGACATTAAGAAAAATGATTTATTAGGTGTAATATTTTTAATCCATCCAAGGATAGGTAATGTGTTGCTTTGAATAGGTTTATGCAATCAACAAACGCGCAAGCGTATGTGAAAATGTATTACATCTTATAAATTTTTTCATGTTTTTCTTTTATTCTGACGTATATTCATTTAATAAATATATTATATGCATCCCTTATTCAAAATCTTTCCCTGTGACTCGTCCTCATCGATCCACCCTCCACCATAAACGTTACAATAAAATTGTAAAACATGTAAAAGGAATTAACAAATTTATTTTCAAATAATTTTAATGTCACTAATGATGTCAAGCGGGATGACATACTTGTTTCAAAATAATACAGAATTAATTTGTCATATAATCTAAGATTATCTTTATATGGTGGTAAGCTAGTCAATTCAACCTCAGGTAATTACGTAAAAAAAAAAAGGAAATAGACTGCTTTGACAATTGACAAAGTACAAATTTTGACTATAAACTATTGAACTAGTTTTATATTTATATATAGTCATATGTATTTAGTAGAAAAACAAGAAAAATCCTCCATAATTGATTGACATTTATTTATTTATTTTAATCAAATTAAAGATTTTATTTTATTTTTTCTATGACAAGGGAAACCCGCATCCCCTGCGCACAGGGTAAATCCCCTGCTCCTATGCAATAACTCGCAAACCACGTAGGAGAGGTAACCCGCACTAGGCAAGCCTGGTGCGACAAGCTCGACCCATAAGGCAAACCCCTATAGGAGAGGTAACCCGCACTAGGCAAGCCTAGTGCGACGAGCTCGACCCAGAAGGCAAACCCCTTGCTTTCGCTGGCAAGGGGTTTCGAACTTGAGACCTCCAACATAAAAGTCCAAGCCCAAATCACTGGGCCACCCCGAAGGGTAAAGATTTAAATAATATTACACACCAATTATCTACTATATATTTCATAAATCCATGCACTACACCAAAACTATATTGTTACATGAGAACTGCTCCAATAAAATATTACACATGGAAAAAAGTATTTACTAGACATGTGATATTAATTAATCCATTATTTTTTAGTTATAATACCTAATAACATGTAATATCAATGTTATAAGCACATGTTTCACCCTTTTTTAATATATAATTAGTACTAATATAATGAGAATAATATATAATTACAACAAAAAAAACTAGACACCTTGCGCGATATATAGGAATTAAAGAATTTACGTAATTTATAAATCGATTTACGCTTATAGCTACCTGGAAGGTATTTCAACAAAAGTATGATAGTCTAGATGATTATAAATTAACTATTTGATATTATTATTATAGTTAAAAAGGTACTAGCATTATGTATCAAAGTGCTCATTGCATCTCCACTAAAATATATGAAGGACCTTTCCTACACTCTGTATTAATTATTAAAGGCATAATATATAGATAAATATTTTAATTTAGCCTCAATCAACAAATAAATATTTAATTTTGAAAATGTACATGATCTAGATAATATTTAAGCTTGTTTTTATTGTCTCGTGAATATCTGACACTGATATATTCTTTTTCTCTTGACTCTAGAAAAATGAGAATATTTTAGTAGTTACACAGTATATAAGTTAATTGATCATTTGATTTCTTCTTTATTAATTTATCTATGCCATATGTAAGAAAATGTCAAAATCTAAAGTATCATTTTGTTTATTGATACTCTTTGGATGAATTTAACAAATAAAAAATTGAAAAGAAAAATCGAACAAATTGAAGTTTTATTAATATAGTTCTTTACAGAATTCATAAGGATTGTCGAGTTGATTGAACATGTGATTTTTTAAATGAGGTTTCTCAGGTTTGATTGATTTTTCCAAAGAATAGCAGATGCGAGTTCCATTCTAACTATTTCATGAATCTTGTTCAATAATAAAGTTGGAATAATGACAAATTAGCAAACTAAAGTAAAGTTAGAAAAATAAAAATGAAACTTGTATGATCAGAATATATAAAAATTTTCATTCAGCAATTTATTCTGATTTGTACATTAGAACAAAAGAGCTTTTTACAATAAAAAGTAGAAACAAATATTTGGTATGGGAATTTTTGTATTTTTTTCCCATATACCTTTTTTCACCTTTTTATCAACTAAAACTACTATTAACAAAAAGTGACACGTACTCACCAATAAAAAAAAAGAAACTTTAAATTAAACTCTGCATATCGAATAAACTTATGTACTATATCACAAGAGTTGCTCAAACTTCCAAGATTCATCAAATGTAACATTATTCATCATGTCACTATGATCATCCTCAAGCAAAAAATCCAATGTGCTGCTAAAATCATTATTAATTTCCCATCCAAATCCTATGTTGTTATTATTATTTTCCATTAATGGCCATTCATCAAAACTTGACAAAAACTTCAAATCTTCAAGAATGTTGGATGATGATGATGATGAAAATGAAGATGATGATGTTGATGGAGTTGATTCCTGGACTAATATCTCATGAGGTTCAATCAATGGAACTTCATCAATACAAAAGCCATTATTGTTGACTTCCACTATGGTTGAGTCAAAATTATTCGCGCAATTCGTCCCCATGGTGTTATTATTGTTGTTGTTGATGTTGTTGTTGTTATCGTCGTCTTCTGATTTGATCTCTGATTGATCAATTGGACTACTTTCAATATCCATTTGTGCCAATAATATATCTTGATTTTTTTCTTCTTCAATTGGCTGATTTTCTTGTTCTAATGTGTGTGTTTGGTCAATAGTAATAGTGGAGAGTGGTTTGTGAGTGATTGGATCAATTCCCATTTTCTTCAACTTCTTCTTGATGTGGGTATTCCAGTGATTCTTGATTTCGTTATCTGTTCTTCCAGGTAAATGAGAGGCGATTTTTGACCACCTATAAATAACAAGTTTACTTGGTTAGTAACTCAGAATATATTATGAGATCGATCGTATAAAAAGAAACCCCATGACTAAAATGACATATTTACCCTCCATTGATTAAGAGAGTAAATTTTGGTCATGTTGGTAGAGGGGTCCATTTTCCCACTTAGGTAAAAAGAGTCATAAATTGGTAAAGAAAATTGAAAATTTATTGATGGACAACAATGACACATTGAAAAGCACACAATGAAGAATGGGTGCCTGAAATTGAGTTAAAGTTTTTTGTCTACCACTTGAAATTTATTTATTTATTTTCTTGAAGTTTTAAAGAACTTTATGATCCACACAAAGAGCTCCAAATGGACATAGCACTTATTTAATAAGTACTATACTTTTAACTCATGTTTTTTTTTTTGAAATATTCAAATGTCAAAAAGTGAAAAGTATGAGAAACAATTGACATGTTTTTTTTACTTCAAAAATAAGTAATTATGATTTACCTATTTCCAAGTTGAGCATGAAGATCAATAACCATTTTTTCTTCATATTCTGATAAAAGTCCTCTCTTCAAATCTGGTCTTAAATAATTTGTCCATCTTAATCTACAACTCTTTCCACACCTCAATAGCCCTGCATAATGAAAAATATATATATTAATATTACTATATACTATAATCAAGAAATACTAGTAAATAAATAATTTACTTGCTTTTTAGAAATTTAGACCAATTCTAGGAATAAAAACAATCATTGAACCACCCTTTTCTCATTTTCCAAATTAGCACTAAACACCATTGTCCCACACTTTTCCCTATTCTCAATGACAAAAGTTGGATCAAGAGTGTGTTCGATATGATTTCATACGTCAAAGTCTAATGAGAAGATATTAAGAGTCAATGTAAGTGATTTCATACTCCACAAATATCAACTAGAATAGTTGGCAAAGGCAATCTTTGAAGAAAAATATTTTCATATTTCATTAACATGTGTCTATTTTCTCATATCATTTGATCAGATATATAGACGCAGCAAGTTCTGAAGAGAACTTGTTGCGTCTAGTCTGAATATCCGTCAGGTTATATCTGACGAATCATAAAAGATGAAAAATGAGAGAGACCTGCTAATTTAGGGACAGCTCTCCAACAACATTGTCCATTATTGAGAATGAAGTTAATGAGTTTCTTGTCTTCCTCAGCTGTCCATGGACCTTTCTTCAATCCAACTTTGTCACAACAAGGTTGTCTCCCCATGATAATAAAATTTTCAAGAAAATAACAACTAAGTTCAAGAAAATTTTGAGGTTTGTTTTTGATGAAATAATATAAGAAAGAGATTTTGGGATTATTTTGTTTTAGAGAGAGATGAAGAGTTGGCCTAAACTCTATAGAACAACAACAAAGGCCACCTACTTATATATAAAATCATAACCAAACACCCCCGCACCCCCACTTACCCTAGTGGGGTACCACACATTAACACCTCTAGAGAAAAAAAACACGGCTTATTAATCAATTATTATTAAAAAAAATAAAATCCATCACATCCCTTTAATGGGTTTAAGACATATTAGTACAAATGGATCGGTAGGTACTTTTTTATTTTTAATTAGAGGTCTTGAATTATAGTTTTCATAAATATATGGAGTCATCTTTGTTTGGAATTATTTTACCCCTCAATGTGAGACTTTCCAACATGAATTTAAACTTAGTCGGACTCCAATGTAAATATTAAACATCGAATGAATAATCAGAAAAAAAAATCTAAGGTTGTTGTTCGAGTTATTAAGGAAGAAAAAAGAAGAAAGCTTTGAGAAAAGGGTAAAAATAGAATTGATGAATTCAAGATTTAAATTACAAAATTGTATTTTTGTGATTAAAGAAGCAAATAAATGAATGCTCTAGAAAGGAATTTATTTTTAAAAAAACACCAATTAGAGATGGATTCAAGATAAAATTTCTAGAATTTGAAAAACTCCGGAAGATTATTTACATTCTGAATATTCATAAAAATATCAAAAATAATTCTAATTATATATATTCATGTCTAAACACTATTTCAATATTCAAATATCATTTTCAACTCATAACAAAATACAATATTTTTTTTCAATTTTATGTTCAAACACCCACTCACACTACTTTTTTTTCAAAAAAAACTATACCCACACGTGTAATTCAGTCATACAGCGCGTGTAAGTGCGTGTTGTTTGTCACATTGAGAAAGCGCCACCTCAACACACCCCTCTTATTTTCTTTGCTTGAATTTGAAGCATAAAAGTATGGAAAATATACTTAAGTTCTCTCACACCTCAGCAAAAATAGAATTTATTTTTTTTGGATATTTTAGTATAAAGTATAATTTTCTTGAATACACATTTGGGATAAAGTAGCTAATTCAACAAAATTTACATTTATTTGGATATGATATAATTTATGTATACTTGTTTGAATGTTGACCCTTTTAAATTTACTTATCAATGTATATTTTTAGATAACTTTGACTTGGGTTGAGCTCTTTGGTTGGATATTGCTCGATCAATTAATTTATAAAATATGTATAAAAATAATTAAAATATATATACAACACATAAATATGTTTGTGTATATATTTTATAAATTAAATCACGCAAAAATATTGAATGGTAATTTTTCCATATATATATAGTGTGTAAGTTAATTGACTACGACATGTAATTACACCATTTTCCATGTTACAAGATCACACTTATTATGGAGAACTAATTGTTGTTGTAAGTCAATTTAATCTGATGATATATATAGAAATTTATTTTGTGTTCATGCTAAGAGTTGTTCTAAAAACTCAATTAATATACTCGCTATATTCAGTTTTAGAGATAAATTTGAAAAATTTGATGTTTATGAATTTCTGTAGAGACCTTAAATTTTAATAAAATAATAGTTAGGTTCATAATCAAATACGCATAGATCGATATACTTAGTCGATTTCTTTTTACATATATATACGTTTAAACAAAAACTATTGAAGTCATGTGAACCTCTGACCAAAACCGACCCTAACTAGTGATTTTATTCATGAATATTTTTGGCGCAAGGGTGTCTTGTTTAATTTTGTGTTTTTTGTAACACTCTAATCATGTCTGATTAAGTATTATTTTTTTTATATATTAAGTATGAGTTCAATTTTCACTATTATCCTTTTTTGGGTAAATGCAAAAAAAAATAAAAAAATGATTAGAGGTAAAATTTGACGTTTGGGTTGTGCATGAGATTGAGAGAAATTGTTTTCTTAAAGTTAAATTCAAATATAACAACATAGATCTTTCCTTAGGAATAAATTCAAGAGATATTTAAGGAACTAATTAAAGTAAGATTAATTCAATTATTATTTGAGACACAACAAAAGTCTACGAACCAACATGGGTTGTGGTGCACTGGTGAGAGTGCTTCACCCTTAACCAGAGGTCTCCAGTTTGAGCCCTGGGTATGGAGAAAATCATGTTAGGAGCGCCACCCCCGAATGGGCCCTGCAGAGCGCGATCCGAATTTAGTCGGAGCTCCAATGTGGACTTTGAACACCGGGTGAGAAATTTTAAAAAAAAAGTATACGTTTTTAGTACTCCAAAATGGATCCACAATCTTATGTATTAAGCAAAAATTAAAAAATAAAAATCTTATCCTTAGATTAAAACCAAAGAAAATTTCATCTGCCAGCTGGTGGTCAAGATTATTGTAATATACAAATTTTTTTTCGCAAAATATAGTAAAGTCTACTAGAAGACTTAGCTTGAGTTAATAATAATAACAATAATGTACGTGCAAATTTACCCAACTTGTTGGTCGTAAGATTCTTGATTTTAATTGAATTTCAAAATTTCTATTCACACTTTCAGCAATTTCATCTTATTAATGTTAACCGCTCATCGTGTGGATACATATACAGTACTAGTACTTGTAATAGAAGACAAAGTATTTAGTAAATTTTTTAATATAATATAAAATTTGAACTAAAGTTACTGAGTTCAGTTGAATTTGTACATTAATTTTTAATTCCGTCCGAATGAGTATGCTAATATAACTTAAGATAAGTATATAAGTGCAAATGTACCTAATTTGGTGGGGAGATTCTTGAATATATCTGAATAAAGTTTGAAATCTGAATCCCAATATCTCTTATTTTCCATATCACAATCCCTTTGTTCTTTCTTTCTTCCTTTTTTTTCCCCCAAATTTATTGTTCTTGTAAAAAATTCTTGAGATAAAAATATTGATAATTTATTTATCTAACCAAAAAAAAAGAAAAAGAAGAATTAACCTTAATATATTCTCATTCAATCGCTTAAACTAAAATTATCCACAGATCGATCTCCTATACAATATATGTATAAATTTTATATATCATAGAGAAAAAAGTAAATTGTAAATTTGACTAGCTATTTGTGTAAGACCTCAAAAATATATAAACATCAGATCCATCTTCATCGTTAACCAGAGGTTTCAAGTTCGAACCCTGAACATGATAGAAACTATGGTAAGTACTAGATGCCTTATACAATATGAATTTAGATTAATTGGGCTTCCATCGAGAGTATTCGTACATTGGGTGGGACCAGTTAAAAAATGAAGTTTAGTATTTGCCTTAGCTTGTTTTGATCTTTTTAAAAAATGAATGCATGTATTAAAGAAAGTGTTTATGCAATATGTACATGCCAATTAGTAGATTTAAAGATCTTCCCAAACCAAAAAATAATTATTATCTGCGGCATTTATTTTTAGTTATTTTTATTTTTATAAATAAGAAGGAAAATAGTGGTTGAGCATCTAATTGGCATATCAACTACCATGAAAATCATTATATAGACATGCAAAATTATCATGGTATGTATACTAATATTATTATTTTTAATAGCATAAAATAAGGATCTATATCTATACTTTATATTTACAAGTCACATTCACGTAGATTAAATGAAATATATTTTCCATCATGACAAATAATTTAAACTAACCGATTATCTTATTTGTGCACACCAAGTTCCTATAAACTTATAATTTATATTTTATACCTACATATTTGAATCAATGAGGATATAGGTAATCGGGTTCAGGTTTCGGGGAGCTCAATAACTTTTATGCTGATTTATATTGAAAAATCTATTCAATATATAAGAAATATTAATTGAAAATTTGATATTAAAGTAGGCTCTTGGTCCAGCGGCAGAAATGAAACCTAGGTTTAAGCTTTGTTGGCCTCTTGGCCCTTCATAAGTGGGATGGAGGTTAATTAACGATGATGATAATTTGATTATTAATGACCCCTAATTAACAATCAAGTCCTAATTAATACTGGAGTAAACACATAAAAGCACAACTGAAGTTGTTTCGAATTTTCATAAAGACACCTTAACTTTGAGGGCATCCTATTACCCCACAAAAGTATTGAATATCTTTGTAAAAGGACCATTTTGACCCATTTTCTCTACTGTGAACAGGCGCGTGGTGCTCACTTTTTTTATTAATTTAATTTAAATTAATTTCTTCAAATCCGACCCGACCCGACCCAAATCATTTCAAAAAAGAAAACTCTTGTTCTCCATTTTTCATTTCTTAGTTCCTCTCATCATTTTCTTCAATCATAGGCATTGTTGAAGATCATCTCCTACAATTTTGATGTTTGTTGGTCAAATTTCTTGGAGAACTAGTGGAGTAAACAATGAATTGAAGATTAACAGGTTAGAATAGTAACAATAGCAAATCGTTTCAGCTGCAAACAACCCGAGCTTCAATGGACAAGTCTCAGAAACATCTTGCGACCTCGCCGCCGTCGCTGCCGATCAAAGTTCAGAAATTGGCAAGTCTCAGGTCGATGTTGATCCTCCCGAAAAAACAACTGATTTGAGAGTTTGGCTTGATTTTTGGGTTCTCAAAACTAAATTAAATTAAGAACAAATGAAACCTCGGGGAACTTTAAATTAGCCTTTTCGATTGGAAATTAAAATGAATTCCTACCTTATTGAGTTGATTTCATCAGTTCATCATAGAGTACCTATGACTCTTTTGTTGGGGAAGATGATGAATTTGAATGGAGTAAATAATTAATAAAGAAAATAATTTAAATGTGGCAGTTTTTAATTGGTTTTTGGCATTGAAAACGAACCTTCAAGCGCATCATGTGCATGTTCACAAACATAATGAGAAAATGGGTCAAAATGGTCCTTTTACAAAAATATTCAATACTTTTGTGGGGTGATAGGGCATCCTCAAAGTTAAGGTGTCTTTTTGAAAATTTAAAACAACTTCAGTTGTGCTTTTATGTCTTTTCTCTTAATACTACTACTTGTCATATACTTGCTAATAATACAAAGCATTTTATAATAATAAGACTTCAACTAACTCCATGAAATATAAAATCCACCAATTTCTTGTGGATCTAACTGTTCTAACCATTACTGTATATATAATATATATAGAGAGAGAAAGCGAGAGAGAACAAGTCTGGTATTCCAACTCTTTTGCTCGTATCTTGTATATGTCACGATCCAAGTACATGACGTGTAGTGTTTACTTTGGCCTAACAAACCTCACAAATTTATTCTTTGACCGATGTCATTATCAAGCCCAAAAATACTTGTATCATGTGATGAACACTCATATTATGCCTTATAGAACTCTTCATTTTCCTCTCATTCTGATGTGTGGGATTCACCTTAATTATCAGGTGTAATATGCATCCTTTCTTCATAAACTTGTCAGCCAAAAGATCTATCAGTCCTTCTGATCTTCGACCCGCCTCTTCATGGGCATGACAATATATAATGTGTGTGTGTGTGTGTGTTTTAAACTAATTAAGCAAATTAAACGTGAGTTATGGTAGATTCCCAAATTTTAACCATAATACGTTTAAATCAGTATATTGAAACTTAACATGTTATAGTATAAACAATATGTTACTTGTCCTTATCCCTTTAGAAAACTCATGCAACTTAACTTCACGACATAAAAGTGTTGAAACGACGATCCTGATCCAACTGTTAAGGTATTGTCCGCTTACGTTTAGATCCGTATAAAAATTGCCTCTTTGGTTTTAACTCGAAAGGTGCCTCAACAGTTAATTCTAAACTCATTAATTCTTCTCTCTCATTCCAATATCTGCAAGTTCGCCTAAAGTGTAATGTGCACCCCTTTTTCAGAGACTCACATTCCGTCACGGGCCTCACAAGTATTTTTACAGTCTTTTTGTACTTTGATTAAATTTACATATTTCAAAGTAGTGACAAAAATGGTTGTTCCCTCATACCTCAGCAAATATATGGCTTAATTAGCTGACTCGATTAGGAAAAAGAAAAAAATTGAACCGTTGAGTAAACGTATATAAAACGTTTACTTATAAGATTTCACATTTGTTTTCTTGACTACTTGTTGTATTATAGACAAAATTTCTTTGACCAAAAAATAAAATATTTAATTTTTATATTTTGTTAATAAACAGTAATGTTGATAGCACTTGAACCTTTTTTTTTTAAAAAAAAGAAAAAAACTTATCAAAAGACATGTCATTTATATGTAGCTACAAATTAATTTAGATTGAACCTTAGTCAATGCAAAGAAATTAATAAAGACAGATTTAGTGATGCCAATGACGGAGGGCGGGTAGATTGGTTATGGCGGGTAAAAAATTACCACGTTTCTAGGTTAACAAACTTTTGAAGAAAGTCTGTACATGACACCTTGATTAGGCGAATCCTCAATCGAATGAAAGGGAAAAGTGAAGAGTTTTATACGCATTACTTATTTTCATACGATACACATGTTTTTGTGCTCAATAATACATATATAGTCCAAGAGACGGATCTATTGCGTCAGAACAAACAATACGTGTTATGGACTTGAATACGATGACATATTTGCAAGTAGCTTGGCCTAGATAACTTTTCTTTTAGATAACTGTAATACCCTATATTAAAATAAGGGCATAATTGTCATTTAGCTCTCATTTTTTTTAAAAAAAAAAAGAGGATCAGAAATTTTTTTTAAAAAAAGGGCTGAAAGCCCTAACAGAAGCAGCAGCAACGCTGCAACTTCAGGGATCAAAAGAAGAAGAAAAAAAAAGGGACTCTTCTTGTTCTATAGTGAGCGAACGAACGAAGGAGAAACATAAATTTAAATTGAAAGCCTTAGCTCTCAAATTAAAGAGAGAGGTGGAAGAAGAAGAAGAACGAGAAGAAGGTAAGTTTCTTAACTTAGTCTAAAGGTTGAATTTGTATCTTCCATGACTATAAGATTGGGAATTGGGAAGTTGAGAAACATGGGTTTAG
>JAJOOH010014557.1:0-40022 GCA_029582605.1 Solanum gracilifrons | reverse complement strand
ATCTGGTTACATCTTATTTCTTGGTCACAATCCGATTAGTTGGTCCTCAAAGAAGCAAAATACTGTCTCACGCTCCTCCACTGAGTCTGAATACAGGGCTGTAGCTAATGCACTTTCTGAAACCTTATGGGTCACCAATCTCCTAAATGAGTTGCACTTTCCAGTACATCAGCTACCCACAATTTATTGTGACAATCTTGGAGCCACATTCTTGAGCAAGAATCCTGTTCTCCATAGCCGTGTGAAGCATGCTGCCTGGACTTTCACTTTGTTCGCCACTATGTTGACATCAAAAGGGTTCGTGTTGTTCATGTCCATGGCGCTGATCAAATTGCTGACACTCTCACCAAGGCACTTCCTAAATCTGTTTTTGAGTCTAATTTGTTCAAGTTAGGCTTGGTGACTCACCGCCTAACTTGAGGGGGCGTATTAGAACATCTGGCATTAGGACATCACTTAGTATTCAAGTTTTCGTCCTGTCCACCTAGCTGAACATAACAACGCAGGGGCAGATCTAGTAAGAAGCTACGAGTTCATCTGAACAACCTCTTTACCTCCACAAGTTACGTTAAGGTATGCCGAGTATGTTGTTGTTGTTTGTATCAATAGCTGTTATGAACAACTACAAGATAGTACCATTTTTGGTTATGTGTTACACATGGTTCAGTCCTTAAGACAGCAAAGCTGGTCTTCTGTAAATGTGGATAGGAAAAATGTATGTAGGAGATATTTGTCTCAAGTTCACATTTCATGATCAGTGTTTGGATTGGAATATCCTTTGTTTGATTTCTTCTTCTCTATTATTTGAAAAAACTCGTGGAGAACAAGATGGAAAACGGCAGAAGATACGTGTAAATCCATCACTATCTCGGAAATTTGTTTGAAGTTATATCTTGTTTATGAACACACTGGCTTTGCAGAATTTTATTTCTGCGGCATGTGTTACACTGTAATATTACAAAGACCAGGCATATGCGGTGGGGTAGTTGAATTAGGACATTTGCAAGACCAGATTCACTGTAATATTCATCATTTTTTTGTAATAAAAAATGCAATTTCTTTTTTATGTCATGGGAAAATAAGTTCAGATGTTTTTTAATTGAGGTTGATGTATAAAAGTAAAGGAGACGAAATATGCGTAAAAAAATTTCCAATAGAAAGTATCGAATTGAAACATTTTATCATGTGTTCACGTGCTCAATTAATGAAATAAATAATAATTCAAGTATTGTCTAAATGAATTTGCTAATATAAGTTTAAAAGGGTTACACATATTAGGTCAAAAATGAAAAAAAATACGAAGTAGTGCTAGGTATACTTAGCATTGAAAATGTAACAATCCAACCCATTAATGATATTGTCCACTCTGATCCTAGATGCACAAGGTTTTAAATGGTCACTAAGTTATTAAACTTGCTTACTTATATAGTATTTTATTTATCAACTGTAGGACTCTTATCATAAGCAAGAGTCTCGAAGTAAAATGAATTTATCAATTGCAACAATATAAGACAATTTAGAGAGTGAACAACTAAGACAATTTGTTGGCAATCACTAAGACAATTATTGGATTTCCCAACTAAAACAATATGAGAAACCCTGAGTTGTGGTGTAATAGTGAGACCATTTTGTCCTTAATCAGAAGTCTCGAGTTTGATCTGGACTCCAATGTAGGCTCCGAAAACCAGGTGGAAAACTATAATAAAAAAAAAAAACTTGTATATTAGAGAGCTCTTGATTCCTATTTAATGTTTATAGTACTTGAATTTTTTGAATTAAATATGGGCTGGGCTGCTTCATGCAGCTTCTAAAAGCCCATTAAATTTAGCCAACTTGATTTGCCATTTCATACAATAATATATGGTCAAGAATTAGAATGTTGGAAGAGTACTCCATTTGCAACATCAATTGGGCAAATGCAAAACAACACATCTTTCTAGTTCAACATTTTTTTATTATCTTACAAACAATGGTTATGGTAGGATGGATACCATCCCTTCGAGTTAGAGCTAGGAGAATGAAAAAAATCTTGATAGGAGTTTTGCCCCCTTTAATGGGCCTTATACGACACTGGACCATATTATTAGTCAGGCTTCAAAGTGGGCATTGGACATTGAGTTAAGAGTTCAGAAATTATCTTTCAAAATGACATACTAGACAATAGAACAAAGTTACGAGTTCATCTGAACCTAGTAGGTTTGGTTTAGGCTCTTTATATGCGTTAAAAAAGAAGGTAGAGTAAGCATTGTTATTAAAGGAACTGAATTACACATTTTTCGACCTTCCATGATTATCTTAGATTAATAAGAAGTTCCCAAAATAAATGGCACTTGTAGTGTTTCCCAAAACAATCTATTTACTTCCATACGGTAAGGGTAAGATCTGCTTACATTCGGTTTCGGTATGTTGTTTGTGTCATTTAGTTGTTGGGAACAACTATAATGTGTTACACATCAGGAAAGTTGGTTCTTTGTATATGTAGATAGTGTTTCCCAAAACAATCTCAAGTTCACATTTCTACTTTGTACTATATCGTGGGACCATTGAATGATCAGTGTTTGGATTGGAATCTCCTTTGTTTGATTTCTATTTCTCTATTATTTCAAAAAACTCGTGGATAACGACAGAAGATACGTGTAAATCGATCACTATCTCGGAAATTTGTTTGAACACACTGGCTTTGCAGAATTTTTTTCTGCAATGTGTGTTACACATGATGCAATCTTCAACATTAATATTAATATATATATGGATAATGCTGATTGATTTGTTAGAACAGAACATCCTGTTATTATTTGCTGAATACAAAAAAGAAAGATGGTGAGTCTCTTTTTCTTTTATTCATTTCTTTGTTTTATGTTGCTAATAAGTCGAAGTTTTTCTTCATCCTTTGAGCATCATCTTTGCTCTCCCACTGAAGCTTCTGCTTTGCTTCAGTTCAAACAATCCTTACATATATCCAACATTAGTTACAGTTGTGGTAGTTCTTTCCCAAAAATAAAGTCTTGGAATGAGAGTAGGGATTGTTGTACATGGGATGGGGTCACTTGTGACATGTTAACCGGTCATGTTATCGGCCTGGACCTTAGTTGTAGTCACCTTGTTGGCACTTTTCATCCCAACAGCAGTCTCTTTCAACTTCATCATCTCCAGAAACTAAACCTTGCTGACAATGACTTCTCAACTTCTTCAATCCTAAATGACATTGGCCGATTGACAAATTTGAGGCATCTAGACCTTTCTAATACTTTATCTGATGGTAAAATCCCAACAGAGATCTCATACCTTTCCAAGTTGATTTCACTTGAACTTTCTTGTTACGATTGTGGTGGCCGATATGATTTTTCTTATGAGTATGGATTAGAACTTGACGAGAGAACATTTGAAACAATGCTTCAGAACATGACAAATCTGGAGGTACTTTCTCTCTTTCTTGTCAACATCTCATCTCCGACACCTTTGAATATCTCTTCTTCCTCCTTAAGGTACGTGGATCTTACAGATACTAATCTGCGAGGTGTTCTCACAGAGAGCTTTTTCCTTCTGCCAAACTTGGAAACGCTCTATTTGAATGGGAATGATCTTCTCAAAGGAGTTTTACCAAAGATCCACCCGAGCAACAGTCTGTTGAGGTTCGATATTTCATACACAGGCATCTCTGGTGAGCTGCCTGATTCAATTGGCACCTTCAGTTCCTTGAATATCTTGAACCTCCAAGGATGTCAATTCTCTGGTTCCATTCCTGATTCCATAGGCAACCTAACACAAATTACGGAGTTGGATTTATCTCGTAATCATTTCACTGACCACATTCCTTCCACAATCTCTAAATTGAAGCACCTCACACGTTTGGATCTTTCATCTAACTCCTTTTCAGGTGAAATTCCCGATGTTTTCTCTAACCTCCAAGAGCTACTTTATTTAGATCTTTCTAATAACAACTTCATCGGTTCGTTTCCTTCCACAATTTTAAACTTGACACATCTTGAAGAATTAGACTTGTCGAGTAATTCCCTATCTGGCCCACTACCTAATAATGCGAGCATTCTTCAAAATCTAACTGAACTGGATTTGACTTACAACTCACTGAATGGTAGCATACCATCTTGGGTGTTTAGCCTCCCTTTGCTACCATCATTGGTGCTCCAAAACAATCAATTTAGTGGACTAGCCGATGAACTCAAAACAAACCCAGCATTAGGAGAGCTGGATTTAAGCCATAATCAACTCAGCGGTTCTTTTCTTCAATCACTTGTGAATCTCACAAACCTTGTATACCTTGACCTTTCATCAAATAACATCACCATTGATGAGGGAATGAATATCACCTTTCCTAGACTATCATCTCTAATCTTATCATCTTGTGAACTGAAGGATTTTCCACACTTCTTGAGAAATGTAAAGACACTTCAGATCTTGGATATTTCTAACAATAAGATTTGTGGTCAAATCCCTAACCGGTTTAGCGGCATAAGGTGGCACTCGTTGCAGTTCCTAAACCTTTCTCATAATTCATTAACAGGCCACCTACCGCAATTTCATTACTATAGTCTAGAGTATCTTGATCTTGAATTTAACTCCCTTCAGGGTCCACTACCTTCATCCATTTGTAACATGAACAAGCTTGAATTTCTAGATTTATCACGCAACAACTTCAGTAACTCGATTCCAAGTTGCTTGCGAAGCATGGCTACTCTAACAGTGCTGGACTTAAGAAGGAACAATTTCACAGGGCGTATTCCACCATTATGTGCACAGAGCACTTCATTGAGAACCATTGTCCTGAATGGTAATCAATTTGAAGGACCTGTCCCGATGTCATTGCTCAACTGTGATGGTTTAGAAGTTCTTGATTTGGGGAATAACGCTATAAATGACACATTTCCAGCTTGGCTAGGAACACTTGAAGAACTGCAGGTCCTAATATTAAAGTCCAATGTGTTCCACGGACCAATAAGTACTTGTCAGACTAAGTTTTGCTTTCCCAAGTTGCGAATTTTTGATCTTTCTCGTAATGAATTCAGTGGCTCAATTCCTGCAAAAGTTTTTGGAAACTTCAAGGCAATGATCAAATTAGATGGTGAAGACACAGGAGAGTTCATGTACATGACACAAACTACGAAGTCATCTGACACATCATATGAGGATTCAGTGAGTTTGGTGATCAAAGGGCAGGATATTGAGCTACAAAGAATCAGCACAATTATGATAACCATAGATCTCTCGAGCAACCATTTTGAAGGTGACATCCCGAAATCACTAAAGGATCTCAGCTCACTTTGGCTACTCAATTTATCCCGTAACAATCTCATAGGTGATATTCCAATGGAATTGGGGCAATTGAATATGCTTGAAGCATTAGATCTCTCCTGGAATCGGCTTACTGGAAAGATACCACAGGAATTGACAAGAATGAACTTTCTAGCAGTCTTAAACCTCTCTCAAAATCATCTCGTCGGACCAATTCCTCACGGTCCACAATTTAACACATTTGGAAATGACTCGTATGGTGGAAACCTTGATTTATGTGGTCCTCCTTTATCAAAACAATGTGGAACAAGTGATTCATCGCATGTTCCTCAACCATTGGAGTCCGAAAAAGAAGAAGATGAGTTATACTTTTTTAGTGGATTTACGTGGGAATCAGTAGTCATAGGCTACAGTTTTGGACTAGTTGTTGGAACTCTCATGTGGAGCTTCATGTTTAATTATCGTAAGCCAAAATGGTTTGTGGAATTTTTTGACGGCATCATGCCCCACAAAAGGAGAAGGCCGGAGAAGAGAAGGCTGAGACGGCGGACATAAGGGAAGACTGAAAGACCGAACTTTTCTGTTTCTGTTTTTTCGCTTTTTAATTTTCTGTTTGTTGTTTGTATATTCTTCATACAAACTTAACTGTATGTGTTTTTTTTAGCATTAATGTATCTTTTTCAGAGACTTGTTTGTGGTGGAAGGATCTAAGCATTGTTAGTAAACTTCCCAAAACTTAGTTCCAAATTGAAGTTGATCCATTCAAAACACATGATCTCTTATTTAGAAAAAAAGAAAAATTGTATGGTTCTTTTGAGTAACTGTTATGCAGATTGATACAACTATTTTCGTGGCTTGGTTACAATGAAGAACTCATAGATGCTACTATAGCAGAAATGCCATCTGGATACTAAACATTGCACCTCGATTATTTCACCGATACCTGCTGTGGGACACTAGGTAGGACACATGTGTCTATTTGTTCAGCTTTATAAAAATTTAAGTGTCTACTTGTGTATAATAAAGTTGAAGGACATAAATATATTACGTTTGTATATTATGCCATAAACATAAATAGCACGTCAAATAAGAAGAATTAAAAAAACATTGTATTATTGGGAAAAAATTTAAGAATTTAGGCCATGGATAAGATCTTTGACCAAAAAGACAAAATACGAAAAAAAAATATGTAAAAGTAAAGTGACATTTTATGAAAGGAAAAAGCATATGAAAGTCTTTGTTATATATTTCTTTGGTGAAAAGTAAAGGTCTTCCACTTTGGTGTTCTTTTTTTATATATATGAATATGAATATGATGATAGATTTGTTAGAAGAGAACATCCATCCTGTTATTTGCTGAATACAAACAAACAAAAAGGATGGGATGTTTCTTTTTCTTTTATTCATTTCTCTGTTTTGTGTTGCTAATAAGTGGATGTTTTTCTTCTTCCTTTGATCATCATCTTTGCTCTCCCACTGAAGCTTCTGCTTTGCTTCAGTTTAAGCAACCCTTTGAGATTACATCCGAGTACTCTTGTCATTTCCGAGGACAAGCTTCTTTCCCGAAAACAAAGTCTTGGAATGAGAGTAGGGATTGTTGTACTTGGGACGGAGTCACTTGTGACATGTTAAACGGTCATGTTATTGGGTTGGACCTTAGTTGCAGTCTGCTAAAAGGAACTATTCATCCAAACAGCAGCCTCTTCCAACTTCATTATCTTCAAACACTAAACCTTGCTTACAATAACTTTTCATCTTCTTCAATCCCACATAACATTGGCCGATTGACGAATTTGAGGCATCTCAACCTTTCTTATTCTTACTTTGATGGAAAAATCCCAACAGAAATCTCATACCTTTCCAATTTAGTTTCACTTGATCTTTCTCCTCCTTATAAGTATGGATTACAACTTGATCAGAGAACATTTGAGGCAATGCTTCACAACTTGATAAATCTGGAGGTACTATCTCTCTCTTTTGTCAACATCTCATCTCCGTTACCTGTGAATATTTCTTCCTCCTTAAGGTACGTGGATCTTGAATATACTAATCTGCGAGGTGTTCTCACAGAGAGCTTTTTTATTCTGCCAAACTTGGAAAGGCTCAAATTGGGTTTCAATGCTCTTCTCAAAGGAGTTTTACCAAAGATCCACCCGAGCAGTACTCTGTTGGAATTGGATATTTCATACGCAGGAATTTCCGGTGAGCTGCCTGATTCAATTGGCACATTGAGTTCCTTGAATATCTTGTACTTCCATGGATGTGACTTTTCTGGTCACATTCCTGATTCCATTGGCAATCTTACACAAATTAGGGAGTTGATTTTATCTGATAATCGTTTCACTGGCCACATTCCTTCCACAATCTCTAAATTGAAGCACCTCACAAATTTAGTTCTTGAGTCCAATTCCTTTTCAGGTGAAATTCCAGATGTTTTCTCTAATCTCCAAGAGCTACGTTATTTAGATCTTTATAGTAACAGCTTCATCGGTTCGTTTCCTTCTACAATTTTAAACTTGGTACATCTTCAATACTTAGACTTGTCGAGTAATTCCCTTTCTGGCTCACTGCCCAGCAACGCAAGCATGTTTCCAAAGCTAACCGAGCTGGATTTGTCATACAACTCACTGAATGGTACCATACCATCTTGGGTGTTTAGCCTCCCTTTGCTAACATCATTGTCGCTCCAAAATAATCAATTTAGTGGACTAGCCGATGAGCTCAAAAATAACCCAACATTAGAAGACCTGTTTTTAAGCAATAATCAACTCAGTGGTTCTTTTCCTCAATCACTTGCGAATCTCACAAACCTTTTTACCCTTGACATTTCATCAAATAACATTACGGGTGATGCGGGAATAAATATCACCTTTCCTAGCCTAGAAAAAGTGTTCTTATCATCTTGTGAATTGAGGGATTTTCCACACTTCTTGAGAAATGTAAAGACACTTCAGGTCATGGATATTTCTAGCAATAAAATTCGTGGTCATATCCCTAACTGGTTTAGCGGCATGAGGTGGGACTTGTTGTGGTTCCTAAACCTTTCTCATAATTCATTAACAGGCCATCTACCACAATTTCATTATTATAGTCTAAAGTATCTTGATCTTAAATTTAACTTCCTTCGGGGGTCACTACCTTTATCCATTTGTAACATGAGTAGCCTTAGCCTTCTGGATTTATCACACAACAACTTCAGTGGCTCTGTTCCACATTGCTTCGGCAGCATGGTTGAACTATCTGTGTTAGACTTTAGAAGAAATAACTTCACAGGGAGTCTTCCACCATTTTGTGCACAGACCGATTCATTGAAAACCATCGTCTTGAATGGTAATCTATTGAAAGGACCTGTCCCTGTGTCGTTGCTCAACTGTGTTGGTTTAGAAGTTCTTGATTTGGGGAATAACGCTATAAATGACATATTTCCAGCTTGGCTAGGAACACTTCAAGAACTGCAGGTCCTAATATTAAAGTTCAATCTGTTCCATGGACCTATAAGTACTTGTCAGACTGAGTTTTGCTTTCCCAAATTGCGAATTTTTGATCTTTCTCGTAATGAATTCAGTAGCTCACTTCCTGCAAAAGTTCTTGGAAACTTCAAGGCAATGATCAAATTAGATGGTGAAGACACAGGAGAGATCAAGTACATGGAACCATATGAGAATTTCTCTTACACATCGTATGAGAATTCAGTGAGGTTGGTAATCAAAGGGCACGATACTGAGCTAGAAAGAATCAGCACAATTATGACAACCATAGATCTCTCAAGCAACCATTTTGAAGGTGTCATTCCGAAATCACTAAAGGATCTCAGTTCACTTTGGCTACTCAATTTATCCTATAACAATCTCAAAGGTGATATTCCAATGGAATTGGGGCAATTGAATATGCTTGAAGCATTAGATCTCTCCTGGAATCGGCTCACTGGAAAGATACCACAGGGATTGACAAGAATGAACTTTTTAGCAGTCTTAAACCTCTCTCAAAATCATCTCGTTGGACCAATTCCTCACGGTCCACAATTCAACACATTTGAAAATGGCTCGTATGGTGGCAACCTTGATTTATGTGGTCCTCCTCTATCAAAGCAATGCGGAACGAGTGATTCATCACATGTTCCTCAACCATTGGAGTCCGAAGAAGATGAAGACAAGTCATATTTTTTTAGTGGATTTACGTGGGAATCAGTAGTCATAGGCTACAGTTTTGGACTTGTTGCTGGAACTGTGGTGTGGAGCCTCATTTTTAAATATCGTAAACCAAAATGGTTTGTTGAATTTTTTGAAGGCATTTTTCCCAAGAAAATGAGAAGGTCAAAGAAGAGAAGGCCGAGACAAAGGACATAATGGAAGATTGGACTTTTCTATTACTGTTTTTGCTTTTTAATTTTCTGTTTGCTGTTTGTATATGTTTGATAACAACTTAATTGTTATGTGTTATTTTAGCATCAATGGTTGTTCAAGTAAAGCGTCTCTAATGCTTAAAACATATTAGATGGACACCTTCCTATACATTTACTCAAGCAGCTCGACGCATCTTGACCTTTTATGATTGTATAGATTCCACAGAAAAAATTGTACAAAAAATTTATTGCATTCGTCCAACTTGGTTTCACTTGACTAAAGTGTCCCCTCTCATCCATGGACCACTAGTTGGTTCAATGACTTCAAAATTCTACACTCTATTATCAACTTAAAGCAGCACAACACATCTTGACCTATTATGATCATATAGATTCCATGAAAAAATTGCACTAAAAATTTATTGCATTCATACAACTCGGCACATCATGTCATTTGACTTAGTCAGTCAATAGTTTCTCTTTTTGAACATTCTTGTGGGAAAACAAGAAAAATATGGCTGATAAGTTGGAAATCAACAAAAGAGATGTGGATGGGACAATAATAGCAGAGAGTTCAATTAGCTGTAAACAACTCAAACAAAAAATATCGCTATATTTACATAGTATAATTTTTCAACGAGGGAGATTTAGTTGAACCCCTTGCACCTCTATATCTCCCCCCCTAATCAGAGTGTGGAGAAAGTCAGCCCTTTAACTCTATATATACTGTGGATTATGATTGATTTTGTAAGAACATTTTGTTATCTGCTAAAAATAAACAATGGGACGTCTAGTTTTCTTTTTTTCACTTCTCTGTTTTGTCTTCCTAAGTCAGAGCTTTTCTTCATCCTTTGTGCAGCATCTTTGCTCTCCCAGTGAAGCTTTATCATTGCTTCAGTTCAAGCAACACTTTGAAATGTCCGACAAGTACTCTATACATTATGGTACTTCTCTCCCAAAAGCATCGTCTTGGAATGAGAGTACGGATTGCTGCACTTGGGACTGGATCACTTGTGACATGTTAACTGGTTATGTTATTGGCCTAGACCTTAGTAATGCAAATATTAGCAGAACTATTCATCCTAACAGCAGCCTCTTCCAACTTCATCGTCTTCAGACGCTAAACCTTGCTTACAATAACTTATCTGGTCTCATTCCTGATTCCATTGGCAACTTCACACAAATCAGAGAGTTGGATTTTGGTTCCAATCATTTCACTGGCCATATTCCTTCAACAATCTCAAATTTGAAACATCTCACACGTCTAGATCTTTCGTTAAACTCACTTGGAGGTAAAATTCCCGATGTTTTCTCTAACCTCCGAGAGCTAGTTACATTGTATCTTTCTTATAACAGCTTCATCGGTCCATTTCCCTCTTCGATTTTAAACTTGACACGTCTTGAAAACTTAGACTTGTCGAGTAATTCCTTGTCTGGTCCATTGCCAAACAATGTCAGCATGCTTCAAAAGCTAGTTGACCTGGATTTTTCTCACAACTTGCTAAATGGAACAATACCATCTTGGGTGTTTAGCCTCCCTTCTTTATATATGTTGGAGCTCCATCATAATCTATTCAATGGACTATCCGATGAGCTCAAAGTGAATCGAGCAGTAGGGCGTTTGGATTTGAGTTATAATCAACTCAGTAGTCCTGTTCTTCAATCACTTCAAAATCTCACAAACCTTGTAAACCTTGACCTTTCATCAAACAACATCACCGTTGATGGGGGAACACAAATCACTTTTCCTAGACTAGAAATTTTGCGGTTATCATCTTGTGAACTGAAGGATTTTCCACAGTTTCTAAGAAATTTAAAGACACTTCGGGTCATAAATCTTTCTAACAATAAGATTCGTGGTCAAATCCCTAACTGGTTTAGCGGGATGAGGTGGGACTCGTTGTTTCACCTAAACCTTTCATATAATTCACTCAATGGTCACATAGATCTATCTCATTTCTATAGTCTAGTGTCTCTTGATCTTAAATTTAACTTCCTTGAGGGTGCACTACCTTCATCTATTTGTAACATGAGCATCATTAGCCTTCTGGATTTATCACACAACTACTTCAGTAACTCGATTCCAAGTTGCTTGGGTAACATGACTCAGCTAACGGTGTTGGACTTAGGAAGGAACTATTTCACTGGGAGTCTTCCACAGTTATGTAGTCAACACACTTCATCGACTACCAGTATCCTGAATGGTGATGGTAATCAATTGACGACCATTATCTTGAATGGTAATCATTTTGAAGGACATGTCCCTGTGTCATTACTCAACTGTGTTGGTTTAGAAGTTCTTGATATTGGGAACAACGCTGTAAATGACTCATTTCCAGCTTGGCTAGGAACTCTTCAAGAGCTGCAAGTCCTTATATTAAAGTCGAACAAGTTCCATGGACCTATAAGTACTAGGCTGAGGTTTGGGTTTCCCAGGTTGCGGATTTTAGATCTCTCTCATAATGAGTTCAGTGGCTCACTGCCTGCAGAAGTTTTTCAAAACTTCAAAGGAATGATCAAAATAGATGACAGTGACAAAGGTAAGATCGAATATATGAAAACATCTGACTCATTTTATGTTATGTACGATGATTCAGTGAGGTTGGTGATCAAAGGAAACGATATAGAGCTAGAAAGAATCACTACAATTATGACAGCCATAGATCTCTCAAGCAATCATTTTGAAGGTGTGATTCCGAAAGCACTAAAGGATCTCAGCTCACTTTGGCTACTAAATTTATCTCATAACAATCTCAGAGGTGATATTCCTATGGAACTAGGAGGATTGAATATGCTTGAAGCATTAGATCTCTCTTGGAATCAACTCACTGGAAATATTCCGCAACAATTGACAAGGCTAACCTTTCTGGCATTCTTAAACCTCTCTCAAAATCACCTAGCTGGACGCATTCCTCAAGGTTCACAGTTCAACACATTTGAAAATGACTCGTATGATGGCAACCTTGATTTATGCGGTCCTCCTTTATCAAAGCAGTGTGGAACGGGTGATCCATTGCATATTCCTCAACCATTGGAGGAAGAAGAAGAGGACGAGACATATTTTTTTAGTGGATTTACGTGGGAATCAGTAGTCATAGGCTACAGTTTTGGACTAGTTGTTGGAACTGTCATGTGGAGTCTCATGTTTAAATATCGTAAGCCAAAATGGCTTGTGGAATTTTTTGAAGGCATTTTCCCCAAGAAAATGAGAAGGCCGAAGAAGAGAGCTCAGAGACGACGGACTTAATTTTTCGTTTGGTGTGTGTATATGTTTGACAGCAACTTAAATTGTATGTGTTCCCTTCCTACTAATCTTGAGTTAAGAGCAGTTGATAAAGAGCTATTATCAACTAATAATTACTGGGTCTTCTAATCACAAGCACAATAAAAATATTAACCACTCGGGTCACGTCACTGTAGTTTTTCATGCTATAATCAAATTAACGTAAATCCAGTGTTTTGAACTTCGAAAAAAAAGTGAAAGTCCCGTTGATTGTACACCACGATAAGGTGCACTTCGTAGTATGTGAAACACAGCTCAAGTATGAAAAGAGACATTCCAAGGTAACAGAAAGCAACTGGATTTCCATAACAATAAAACTCGGAGAAATTCTGGCGTCTACAACATACAGAGCCAACAAGGGCAAAACTGAAGGTAAATTTTGGTTTCTATGCCTTTCAAGTAAAGATTACCATGTCAGGAGGCCAGAGATCAAAGATGAATATCGTTTGCTCCTCACTCTTTGGTTATCTTTGTTTTTCTGCCAACGCTTTGGGACGTCAATCACTGCATCCTTCGGTCTATAATATGCTGGCCAATGTTCAAATTCAATCAACATGGAATCTATTCAAGTCTGAGTCCCCGGATAGAAGTAGTCTACGATGTTTTCCTTGACTCTAAAGTGAAAATTGCAAACCTTAGAACTTGAGCCTCCCAAGTCACAAACACTTCCTTTATTTAAAACAGTCAACTGCAGGGGAAATAAGAGAAATGAATAAACAAGATGAACTAAAACACCAAGTGCATGTTATCCCAACGAGTCATTTGATTGCAAGTAATCACAAGAATACTGTTTTCAGCTAAAAGTCGCCACAGATACTGCACTAATTCTAGGTAAAAGAGAGAAGGTTATTACAATTTCTCGACTTTCTTTTAGCTCTTCAACAATTGAAGTTCATAAACAGACCATTAGGGTCACACAACTGACCAATCAGGTTATTCAGTAAGGACGATCAGTTTTCAGAACACAAGCAAATCCCATCTCATCTTCGCTAAAAGTGTGACCACTGGATTTTAAAAAAAAATTCTTTCTTTTTGGGTAAATGAGGTTTGTGGATTATAAAAGGGAAAAAGAGAGACCGAACAAAAGTTAGAAAAAAGATGAATAAAGGTTCGAGGCTGAAAGACAAAGGAGATAGCCTTCTAGATTTATCCTTCCTTTAGTCGAGGAGAGAAGGTGGCACAGTATCAGTACGACTAATGTATATAGGGGAAAGGAAAAAAGGTAGTATTAAAATTATACCTGTCCATGCACGTCACTTGCTAAACCAGTTGCCAAAGGTTCTGCCTTGATTATCACATCAGCGAGGTACTCCGGTTGCAAGATTAACGGCAGCGTATTTGCACTGGAATAGATATCCTCGTGATTAAGAGTAACAAAGGAACAGCCCTGGATACAGAGATTATTAAGATCGTAGCCCATCCTATTGACTTTTTCCTACTTGCCAAAAGAAACTATTGATCGTAGCTCAAACTATTGTTTGAATTAGATGCAGAGTAATAGTGGATAAACTTGCTCACATATTTTGCTTTCAGAGTGTAGCAGTAGTGTAGAAAATCCAACACGTGATTTGATGAACCATTAGCCGCCACTTCAATAAGGGAGATGTCATCAATCATAATAGTAATGGTTCTACTACCTTCAAGTGAAGAATATATCTCTACTGCTTTCTCAATTTCCCCATACAATGCAAGCAATCCATCTTGTCTTGTTTCCTTTCCATTTCTGTCTAATTATGAATTGAGCACAAACAACTAAGAGGGTCAAGTAATGCTAAGACAGATCGGTAGAATTAAAAATCACTCTCATAAAGAAGTACTCCCTCTGTCCCAATTTAAGTGTCTTTACACTTTCCTTTTTGGTTTGTCCCAAAAAGAAAGTCTCTTTCTATATTTAGTACCTTTTTCAATTCCAATTATTACATGGCAAGTTTAAGAGCACAACAATTAAATGACTACACACATCTTTAATTTAAGGACCACAAGATTCAAAAGTCTTCCTTTATTTCTTAAATTTCGTGTTCAGTCAAACTAAGACACTTAAATTAGACGGAGGGAGTATTGTTTAAACACAAAAAGGCAGTGCAGTATGCATGTAACATTTCCAATTCATAGTGGAACTCTTCTGGGTGAATTTTAGAACTGCTTTTTGTCTCTTCATTCGATAGAGATGCATGGGTTCCCAAAAGTTCCTAAGAATCAAGTTTTCTACATAGGTAAGCGGAAGACAATTGATATACAGCTCTCAAAATGGACAAGCAGCACCAAAACATTGTAAAAGCTAGAAATTCTGATTTCACTTGAATATAGGTCCTTTAAACTTTTTGTTTTTTTTATAAGTACTTAAGTCTTTTAATCTCCACACTAATGATGTCAAAATTCACATAAAATAAACAAAGAGACTGCTCGTTATGTCTTCTAATCTCCTTGATTGGAGGTTAAAATTCTCACAAAGTACACAAACAGACTCTACTAAAGCTCAGGTAAATAAACATTACAAGAAAATAAGTAACAAAACTTTATGCTAATTGACATCTTCACCTGGGCACTCCAATGTAAGCATGTCAAGAAATACGAATCTGTGATTCTTCCTATGCACAGTTAAGTTGCAACCCTGTTTAGGAAATAACGAAAAAGGGATTGTGAGGCTTTAAAAGTATGCAGAACTAAAATATTCCATTAAAATGACTGACAAAAATAAGAAAAACTTCTGAAAAGTCAAGAACATTTATCCTATTGAGTAAAGGAAGATGCTAGATGTCAAGAAAATTTGAATCCAATCCTAGTCAATTAGAAGTTCAAATTTTGCTTACTTTTTTATTTAAGTTGCACACAACTGTTGATAGATAGATATGAAAAATAGCTATCCTAACTCTCCCGATGCAGCAAAGTATGTTAACTTACTATACCTAACTGATAAATAGAGGTAAGAATACATATTGATTAGCAGGATAAATCTATATAAAAGACAGTACTTGGTGAACGCCAGGGGGGTAGGTAAGTATTTTGTCATACAATAAATGGAGTGAGGGAGAGCTGACCATCTTTCGAAGGATGCGTTCATAGTGAGAGAAAGGGTGGGCAAAGGCGATGAAAATGACAACATCAGAAGTGTCAGGACAGAGAGAGCGCTTAAGGAAATGATGGAGCACGAAGGCACCGCTCGTCTCAACACAATCCTCCACCACCACCACTCGCCCGCCTTTGCTAATGCCAACTGCTTCCTCCAGCAGGTTTGCATGCGAATTATCCATGCCTAAAGGACTCTCCAAGGAGTTTTAGTAAAATATTTCCCTGCCAATATCAAACAACAACTACTATTATTCAAGTGGCCTTCAAATGGGGATCCAGCATCGACATAAAAAGACGTGAACCCAATGAAATCCCACCAAGTGAGGTTTGAGAGGACAGAGTGTACACAGACTTTACCACTACCTTGTGGAGATCATGATTATTATCCAACTAAATTAATCTAAACAATTGCACCCAACGGTGTTCCCGAATATTCAATAGTGGATTGAGAATCACGAGGTCTCATGTTCAAATTATAGCAGATTAAAGGCCATTCCAATCCAAATTATCTATCTTTAGTTTAAGACTATAGTAATCAAAAAAGTATTTTTTTTAACTTCTTCAACTCCGTGTTAAGTCAAAACCAAACAAACAAATTGAATTTTCTTAAACGCCGAGCCAAATCAAAATCAAACAAACAAATTGAAACATAGGAACTATTCGATATGAAGTATAAAGAGTGAACCAGGGCAAGCAAATTTTCGGATAACAAAGTAGATCCTCCAGCACAAATACAACAGAGACGGAGAAAATACCGTCGGAATTTGGACACAATCTCAACAAATCTCGCCGGAAAACTCGTCAGAAACCTTAAATCCTCTGTAACCAGAGGTTTTAAGGGATTAGAGCTGGTGATATTCGCCCGGCCCATCTCTATCCACATGGGACTTTAGAGTTTAACGAGTTGGGGTAGGTCGGCCCACTAATTGAATGGGCCTTAAAATGATCAGTCCAATCTAATCCTAAGAGGGTCGCGGGCAGGGTCAACCCTTCATTATTCTTAGATACGAGAGGCTGAATATAGTGGGTACAAGGAGAGGTAGAGGTAGAGGTAGGCAGAAAAAGTATTCAAGAGAGGTGATTGTTTAATATTTAAAAAAAGAAAATGACGGGTTTTAAGAGTCGCCACTTAATTTATTTTTTTTAAATTAAGAAAACTATTTTTTCAAAAGATTAAAAACAGAAAATCTAATGAAAATCTTTAAGGGGGGTTCGGGGTTCATATTAATGTTTTAGGAAGGTTTTAAAGACACCTAAAACATCCGCTAACTTGCGGTTATCCAATAATTAACTATTTGGCTAAATAATTTTTAAAATAAGCAATGCTTAACTAATTAAGAAGTAAACGATTTCAAAAAAAAAATTAAAAGAGTTAACTTAAAGGGGAAAGGGAATATTAAAAATATTACTTAAGTAAAACATTTTGCAAATTGTTCTTGAAAGTCAAGTAAAAAATATTTATCAATTTTAAGTAGTTAATTCAAAATGATTATATTTGGAGAATTTAAATTAGGAAAAAACTTTAAAATTGACTAACACATAAGCGAAAATAATAATAAAAGAAATTGAACGAATATAGAACAACTATAAGAGAGAGAGAGTGTTTTGGGCCCAAGTCTGGTTTTCTGTTTGCCTGGGCAAGTACTTGGATTCTATGGCTGGCTCACTCGAAAAGGAAAGGGTTTAAGCCTTTATAGCTCTCTCAAAATGCAACAGGGATGGAGAGTGTCCACAATGGACTCAGATGGGGTTCATGTCAAACAGAGAAAATAATACATTAGCCTTTGCTTAAGAAAATTAATGAAATAGCTAGCAGATACATCAATTAAGTAAAACAATAATTAATTATTTAAGTTAGAAAAGCCATCACTTTGCTTTCACACCTTTAATTGGCTAATTGGAGAAGTGAAATGAATAGATACTAAAGACAGTGAAAAGAGCTTATGTATAACTAGGAAATTGTAGCATTAAGCAACACTTTCATCAGTTCAATAAACAATGAGCAATATTTTAAATTGCAAGACTCGCACAAACGACCAAAAACTTAATTTTCTTTTGAAACTTGAATCAGAGAAACAGTAAGCTTAGACCATGAATACACAAGCCCTACTCTCAATTAGAGTTAGGAACATAGAAAGGTCAGGTAGAAATGATCAAGTAGGAAACTAATAATATCATTTAAACAAACATAGTCTCAACGACTCAAATATGGTAATCAAACATTTAAATATAAATCTACGAATCACCATTTCAATGAGACACCATATTAAGACCAAACTAAGTAGAATCATGAAACTTAAATACAACCCAAGTGAAGAAAACAGATCATATGGCAGCAAGCAATTTCGACTTAAAAAAATAAACAAGATAGGGGGTATGGACTCTATTCAAACAAGGCATGCCGGACAGCAAGACAGTTCAGAAATTCAAAAATGGAGAAAAAAGAGTGACTACATTAACAAAAGATAGATAAAACGACAAACAACTTTCATACTAGCTAGTTTAAGATTCTTCCCCTATTTTGGAAAGGGAAAAAAAATAACAATAACAAATACCAACATGCTGAAGACCGAATGAGTAACCAGCTACATTTTTGAAAAACTCTAAGGCAGTAAAGAACAGAAAAAAGACATACCATATAGCTAAGACCAGCAGACCCATTAATCCATTTGAAAGCTTTAAAGACGCTCAAAGATGAAGAACAGTCTCAATCAAGTTAAAACTTTCAATAAACTCGCAAAGAAGATTTAAAATTACCAACCATCACACTCGGAATACAGAGAATGTAGACATGGTGATCGAACTAACATCAAATATGATATTTCAATCATCTATCAAGCTAAACGAGAATGAAGAACGATAAGGAAACGAGCTACTAGACATTAAAACAGAAAGGGGAAATCAAACTATTATTCGAAGGCATGAACCGCACATAAAGACATATTCTACTCTTCAACAGCTACAATAAACCAACTCGAGCCAAAATGACTGATCACTAAGTATCAATAGCAAACCAAATAAGAATAGATGCATTCGAGCAAGGAAAAACAAGAGGTAACAGTACACTTCAGTTTACAAACAAACGCCGGCTAAAACGAGTTAAGATCAAAACAAAAGTACCTTTACTGAGGCAGCGAGATGAGCTGGGAACGACTTCACCACCGGAATACGACTCCGGCAAGCGAGAACAAGGAACTGGGTTTGCTGAAGTTTCTGGATTTCGCAATTTTCTAGTCGCGTTTCGAAGGAAGAAGAAGAAGCAAGGTTGGAGTCTCTTTTGGTATTGCTGTTGTAAATATGGGCTGAAATGTATATCTGTTAAGAGTGGGCTCACTGATAGGGTAAATTGGGCCGGGGTTATTTGTTGAATTGGGCTGTTGGGCCAAATTTCTCTTGAAAATTGATCCAAAAAGTGATTAGACAGGACACGATATTGCAACTCCAGATTACCGAACACATGACATTAGATGGGAGGTTGTGGAAATGGCGTATTAGGGTTAAGGTTAGTAGGTATGGAGTGTTGTCTTGATTTTTGAGGGATTTAACCGTTTTCTTAGAGTGTTTTGCTTTTGATTCCACCATCACTTGTTGTTGATTGTATTTAGGTTATCGCATTATTTTGTGGTTGCTACTTGTTCCCTTATAATTAGTTCCTTTGTTTCTCCACTGTCATTTTTCTTTTTTCATTATTCTGATATGTTATACTCAAGCCAAGGGTCCTTCAAAAATAGTCTCTTACCAGCTCCATGATGTAAGAGTATGATATGCGTACACTCTACCATCTTCCGACCCATTTATGAAATTTCACTGGGTCTATTATCTTCAATTTCATCAAGCATATTTGATTGCGCTTGTTATAAGCTTGTATTAAATCTTCATTTGTCATCTAATTTATAATTCATACGCAATGTCAATTGGTTTAAAATACTTAGGAATCTACTACAATTAAGAACTAATAATTTTAATATTGCTAGTTTGTATTTAAATTTCAATCTATGTTTTTTAATTAAATAAAAAAAATTACTTTGCCACAGTCATATCACTTTTTCCTACATGAAATATCATCATTCATACTAAAATACACATCAACTATCAGTTGTTTATTTTTCTATTTGAATTATCACTATCAATCAAATAGGGAAACAAAATAATTGATATAAAGCTTATATGTGTTTTAATACCTACTAGATGACTATTGCTCACATGAAGAAAAAAAAAATGAACTACTGATGGTTAAAATATGAAATTTACGAAGAAATGATAATTCAAATGTGTTTTTTTATCGGAAAAGAGTGTTTGGTTGGCGGCTAAAGGAACTATATGTACGTAATATAATTGAAAAAGTTGTAATTCATCACAAGAAATTAATGTAACCAGTCTTTTCCTCTTTAATAATAATTATATGCATGTAAATGGCCTTTGATTTGCCCTTCATCATCTAACTTTCACGTACAATAAACATAATAATAATTAATTAATCAATTATAAAGTCCAAAAATTAATGAATATTGATTTGACTTGTAGCTCCCTCAACGGTCTGCTCTTGATGTGACTTTATACAAAGTATATTTATTTTCTTAATATGACAAAAAATATATATGTGATACCTTTTTTGTTCTAATTTATATGGTTCAGTTGAAAGTTCACAATTCAAATTTTCAAATGTGAGCCATATTAAAATTAATCATAGCATTACTCTTGTAATTGCTTGTATCCTTTGAGTTGGATTATTATATGTGGTTTCTTTTACATTTCATATCGTTTTCTCTGTAATGACTATTGTTTAGAATGATTTGTTAGGTTGTCTATGATATTTTATCATGACTAATTACTTCAGTTTAGTTATTTCTTCCCATATATTGCTTTGGACTATCCCATATTATATGAAACAATTTCTCTATCTCTAAAATAATGATAAGGTTTGCGTACATTCTATCCTCCTTAGACTTCACTTGTGAAATTTTACACGGTATGTTATTGTTATTATTGCTATATAAAGAAATTGATATATAAAAATAAAATTGACTCTTAAATTTTAATTATGTGCTACATATAATTGAGACAAGGGAGTGAATATTAATTTGTCAATTGTCATGCTACAATAATTTACTCAGTGCAAGTTGGTAGGTACTAGATGTGGGTCACGTTGCAATTTATTGTAGGCGTGACGATATCAATATTATTAAAACATATCATACATGGAATTATCATAGTAAAAAATAAATTAAAAATATAAATTCAATCGTTTGATTCGAGAGATAAAATTGGACCTTTCTTTCGAAGAATTCAGACACATGATAATCCACCTATTACACATTATAACTTGGCTAATGGCAAGGATAAATATGAGATAATTTGTTAATGATAAGGACAAAGATATACTAGATAATTTGCTATTGGCAAGAGTATGGTGATGGATGAATCAAAAGCTAAACGTTGGGTAAGATTGAACAATTTCTTGTAGTACGAGAGATATTTTTATATTTTAAGGCCAAAGATATATTAGATTATTTGCTATACATTGACAAGTATATTAATGAATCAGAAGATAAACATTGGGCAAAACTGAACAATTGCTAGTAGTACGAGAGAAATTTTGATATTTTATGATCAAAGATATACTAGATTATTTGTTACTGACAAGTGTATGAATGAATCAAAAGCTAACTATTGGATAAAAGTGAACAATTTCTAGTAGTACGAGAGAAATTTTAACATTTTAAGGTCAAAGATATATTAGATTGTTTGTTATTGACAGGAGTACTATGAATTAACTAAAAGCCAAGCGTTAGGCAAAACTGAACAATTTTAAATAGTACGAGAGAAATTTTGATATTTAATTTCAAGGCCAAAGATATAGTAGATTGTTTGCTATTGACAAGAGTATAAATAAACTAATTAAAGGCCAAACGTTAGGCAAAACTGAACAATTTCAAATAGTAGGAGAGAAATTTTGACATATCTTTGACCTACCATTAAAATGAGATGCAACCATGTCTTTTCTGTAAATAGTAAAACTACCTTAATTAAGACCTAGTATACCTTGCAAATTTATTTCTTAATATTCTATTATATCAAAGATCAAAACTGTGTGTATGTACTATGTTTATTTTTCTATTCCTTTACAATGTAAAATTTGCCTAAGGTATTATATATATTCATTGATTTCTTTGAAAAAATATGCTTGTCTCTATTTATATGGTATTTTTTTGAATTTTGAGATATAAATAATTTTTTTAAGTATCTATTATTATGACTTATAATATTTTTATGTAGTTTTTAAATATATTAATTTTATTTTTAAAAACTAAAAAATTTCATATTCGAATTTACATATTATTTTCAAGTGACAATTTAATTGGTCAAATAACAACTAAAATCATTACCCCACCCTATAAATATCCTCTTGATTATTTTTTTTTATAAGGATTTAAAGATTTGTACTATATTACAACTACTTATACTTAACATAAGTAGAGTGGCAACTATAGTAAGAAAGGTCAAATGTGACTCTATAGTCTATACTATTTGAAGTTCCTTTCGAACTTTTAAAATTATATTGGGTATATTATTTAAAAAATTTGGTATACATAATACTCCTGTCATTTTAAAACAATTTTCACATTTCGCTTCTCAAAAGTTAATGTAACTAAATTTTGTAAGATAATTTTGAACAGATTAATTTTATATTTTAAAATTAAAATTTAGATATTTAAAAAACTACTTGAAAAATACTATAAATCACATTTTTTCCTCATATTTATATGGTGGAAAAAATGCATCAAAATATGTTGGTTAAAATTTAAATAGTTCGACTCTCGAAATTGAAAAGTAACTAGTTATAAGGTCTCATTTTTGTCACTGATCCCCTAATGGAGCTCCAATTAATAAATAAAAGTAGTAGTAATTTTACTATAGTCAAAAGTTTAGAACTACTAAATTAAAATTGAACTTTTGTATCTCAAAAAAAATAGAAACATTGATTTTATCCGTTACAAATTGAAGTTCCCTTAATAAAAAGGGTAAATATTAGATTGTTTTACTAACGATAACAGTATGAATGAATCAAAAGCTGAATATTGGATAAAATTAAATTGTTATACTAACAATAAGAATATGAATGAACCAAGAACATTAAGCGAAATTAAACAATTAATATCCAACCATACAAGAGAAATTTTGACATTTTTACTACAATTAGTTCCATCAACTTTGTGTACTGAATTTGTGGTCCTAGAACTAAATCACACCTATAAAATTTATTTCTTATTTTATTTTATTTTTTTAAAAAAAAAGCAAGAATATATAATAAGTAGAAAAAAGTTGGAAAAAGTTGTCATCTTTGGCCTACCATTAATAAAATGAAATGAAGCCATGTCTTTTCTATGTTTAGTTTAATTATTTGTGTGTCAGAAGTTTGTTTTTTAGGAGTTTTGTTACGTAAATTATCCGTTTTGATCCAATAGATCTTACTGATTTATCTTCAATGTTGTGTTATATTAAAATCAAAATAGTGTGTATATATATTATGCTTATTTTTCTGTTCCTTTGCGACATAGAATTTGCTTAATATTTCATATTTGTTCGTTCTTTAAAAATTTTGCTAGTCGAAAAACTAAGTATATTAGTCACTCTTTGATCTGTCATGATCAACCCTTTTTTAATCATGGACATCACATATACACCCACATAGAGACCCAACGCCCCTCACTGAGATTTGCATCATTATTGTTCAGTCCTAGCAAATCTCATGGATTGATCTGTCTCTTGAGCTATATTGTCACAACAAATACAAAAGTGAATTACCATATTAACGTATATGTTTTGACTCTTTTTTTTCTCTTTTTCTAATATGAAATTCATATGCATGTACTCCTAATTTTTTTTATCATAATTTAAAACAATTACCCTCATATTGGAGTTTCATTAGTGGTTAAGAGCAAAAATAATAAAAGACTAATAGAAGTAATATTAGACTCAAAGTTTATAACGATGACAAATTAAGTATTTTCGAATAGTCTAAACTCTAAAAGCAAATTTGATCCTTTTTCATTTTTATCGACAAAAACATGTCTTTTTGGAATATAGAAAAAAAGAAATGTCCCATTTCCACTTTTTTTTAAAGAAAAATTAGTTAATGAATCAATTAGTAGATATAACAACTTCATTTATATATCTCTTTCTTATAAACAAAAAAGAGGATTCCCATTTATCAATGGCAAAGAGAAATGCAAGGCTAATTTAAAGTATGGTCCATTATTATTCATGTTTCCATTCTTACTTAACGCCGAAGGGTAGATTGTTTACGTCATAGTTTTTAAAGTGTTATTTTTCTCCGAATTTTGTTGATACAAAATATTATACATCAAACTGTTTATTTTATTTTTTTAATGTTTGAAACATTATTTAGGACAAATTTTAGTCACGAAACAACATACTAGGATGTCACATTTTGGTGATGCAATTAATGAAGAAATTAAATTAAAATTGGACAAAAACTAAAAAGCATGTTATAATTATAGGATTTAAAGACACCACATGGGATGCAATTAATAAATTAAACACACTTAATTGTACGATAAGTACTCAAAAATCAAACCTTTTAAATTAATTACCTCCCTGTCTTTGGAGATGATTAAATAAATAAATCTGGTTTTGGTCCTTGTAATATTTTTCTAAGCTCATTTAACTTTTATTTAATTAAAATGTGTGCTTTTGTACCCCTTTATATAAGAAATAAATGTCATATTTAGCAATTTTTGGTATTATATCAGTATAAAAAAATGGAGTAACATTACAAATTTAATACACTACGTCAATAATTGAATGATAACACTTAATAATTCATTGAATTAGCGAATATTCATGTAGTTTGAACGATCTATATTAGTGCACCTATCAATTGATTGAAGGTTAAATTTGCTTAATTGGAAATTACAAGGACTGAAATTAAAATTTATCGATATTTAAAGAGCTAAAAGTGCTAATATTCCTTCGTTCTTATACACTTTAATCGGGTGATTTTGGTCCTTGTGATTTTTGGTTAAGCATATTACACCTTCGTTATGCATTCTAAATCCCTCTATGTATGGATTTTCACAAATTTAATGAATTCTTAAGTGCTAATCATTCAATTATCAATATAATTACCTTAAACAGTTACTATAAATTTGTATTATTACACCATATTTGAGGATAATATAATTCTAAAAATAGTCTAAATATCATATACTTCCTACATATAGCTAGGGACCAAAAACTACACCTTTTAGTTAATTAAATGGTAAAATGTGCTTCTTAATATATTATGAAGATCAAGTTAGAATTAATCCATAATTGAGGGCCAGAAGTGTAATTATCCCTTCCATTAATATATGAAGTGACAAAGCCTAGTGAATTTTTCTAAAGATGCATTTTAATTTGATTGAAATTTTTCAACTAATTTACTACCTAAAACAAACAAAAAAGCTTGCTAATTTTTTTTTATAGAGTTAAGACTTTGAATAACACCAATTTTTTGCACTATAAGACTCAATGAAAATATATCTATTTTGGGTCTCGATTAATTTGAAATAGCATCAAAAAGTTCCATCTTAAGATAAAACAATCTCTATCAAAGACGATTTTATACTTTGAATTTAAATCCAAAATCTCTAATTAAAGATAGAAAAGCATACTTACAATTTTATCACAGTCTGTAATAATTAATTAATATAATATATATCACATTTTTTTTTCTTTTCTTTATCTCATAAATGTACTCCCTCTAATGAACTTAATAATATAGTCTATGTTATGAATATGAAGCTTTATAGTTGAAAATAAATGTTGTATCAAAAGTCTTAAATTCTTGATAAATCAATATTGTCTTTTTCTTTTGGTACGAATTCTAAGATTATTAATTGTTATCTCAAGTGTTATACTCCTTTTATTTACCCTTTTATAGCTATTTAATATTCAAATGTACTTTTTACCCCAACCAATCATTTTTTTTTGTACTTTTTCTTTTCTCTTTTACCGATAGTACTTCATTTTATGTGATTTATTTAAATTTGTTGCATAAAGAATGAGGCATTTTATATTTAGAAACAGTTTAATTTTAACTTTTCATTATGTTATACATTCATAAAATTTTGGTCATATAAATCGCATGATAGGTTTAAATTTGTATGTTTCAAAAGTTTTATTTTAAAATTTGCGACTTATTAAACAGGCTGACATATCTCTGAAATAAATTGAGTACTCTTTCCGTCTCAAAATAAATATATTTTTTTCCTTTTTAAGAGTTAATTTTGATTAATATTCGAAGCTTAAATTGGATAGATTTAAAACTCAAAATTTAGTCATTCAAAAACTATACGAAATGTATTTTACTCACGTCAATATAATTTAAAAAGTTCGTAATAAACTATTGATCAACTTTCATACAATTTGAATTTCGTAAAATGAAAAACGACAAATAATTTGGAACGAATGAAGTTATTATATAAAAAACATAAATCATCAATAACCAAACACATAAAAGTCATGGGTAGTTGCATTATTTGTTATCTTGAGCCTCGTTTTCTAACCATTAATTGCTAGTCAAAAAGCAAAACATATTGAACTAGAAATATAGTAATTATTTTTAGAGTATGTCAAAACCTAGTCAAAAGGCTATTACTAGAAGAGTGCTATTTTTTGTTACTTTTATTTTTGTAAATTATAAAAAAGTAATTACTTTAATTAAGTGATTATCTATCATTGTTAGCATTTATTTTCATAGTCACCAAATTTTCAAAATTGAACTATATTTTTGAACTAATACATAAGTACATTTACTTTTACTAAAGAAAGAAAATAGAGACTTACTTGTTATTGGCTAAAAGTATGCAACTTACTTGTCCTTGGAAGTTTGGAAGTCATTTTCTATAGAAAATATTGTTATGAAATCGATGAACTGAAAAGAAAATCGAAGAGAGAATAAATGATAATGTACTCACCGCTATAAATAGGAATTGATGATGGATAAATCATGTAATTAAATAACAATATTCATTGTTAATTTTATTTAGTGATGAATTATCATGAAATTTTGTTAGTATCAATAGCTTTTACTGAAATTTTATATATTCATAAATATTTATTAAATATATACAAATTCTTTGACAATAAACTCAGTTATTATTATCTATTTAATTTAAATTCATTATATGACCTCATAAACTTCAAATGTTAAATCCGTCTCTTATATCAATAGTTTTGGAAAATAGTAATTAATTGCTAGTCAAAGAACAAAACATTGTACTAGATATATTATTTAGAATATGTCAAAAGCCTACTCAAGGGCTATATTAGAAGAGTTAGAAAGATCTAAAGAGTGAATATTTTTGGTTACTTTTAATTTGCAAAAATTAACTATATAAGTGATGATGATCATATTATTACTTGCTAAAAGTATATGCAACTTATCCATAAAAATATGTTCTATAAATTTATATTGTCATTTTATGTTTGACGATAATTATATGATTCTAAAATAGTCTAGATATAATATATTTCCTATTTAAAAGAATTAAAAATATATATTTAAATTATTTGAAGATTAAATATACTTAATTAGATATCTTTGACATAAAAATATTATTATATACCCCTAAAAGAAATTATAATATACAACTTTTATCATATCAAACAAACATTCGAATGATACAATCAACATATATATTCAAATTGAGAACACTAGAAAATAGTGCAAAGCTTGTATACATGGGCGGATCTAGCTAGCCTTTGATTGACCTACATGTACGATTTACGTGAACTCAAAAGTTTTTGCTAAAACTCTATATATAATTATTAAAAAAATCAAACAAAAATTTCATTATTAATATGTCACTAAATTGCTCGTATCCAACGTAACTTTTTGATAATCCTTTTTAATTCATGTTGAATAAGATTAGCGATAATATTATTGTTTAGCCACAAAATTTATTTGCCGCTAACATATATACATATTTAAATGTGATTTTTCATTCATTATTACATATTAACTTAATGTAAAAAATCATAAACTTCAAATCTCAAATTCATATATCCGTATATATATGTTGCAATAGTTTTTAGGTGATGCTGTTAATTGCTCTAGTACAAAATTAGTTCACCGACATAAACGTGTATGGCTTAAAATAATTGGCTATATATATTTATGTGGACATTTGTAGTTTTGCACAAAGTCATATCATATCATATTAATTCATTAGCAACAATTTTTGTTATTTTATTTATATATCTTTTTTCTTCTTCTTCTTCTTTACTTCACCAAAAATTCTTCAATCAATTTAATTATAATTTTTTTTAAAAAAACAAATGGTACATTCAAAGAAGTTTAGAGGTGTGAGGCAACGCCATTGGGGTTCTTGGGTTTCTGAAATTAGACACCCCTTGTTGTAAGTTAATTCTTTCATGAATACTATTTTTCTTATTAACGAATCAGAATGAATCTCAGTAAATCGTGACAGCAAGATCACTCTTATATGAATATATTTTTCATATAGATATACAACATCTCTCCTTTTCAATTTCCTTGCTCTTATCTAACTTAACTTATCAATGTTACAATGTTGGTATTGGGGGGATGGGATGGGAGATTAGCCATTTATTTGTATACACTACCAGAAATCAATCAATTTTCGTTGAAAATAGCTTCATTGAGTGCTATGCTTTTTCCGACGGATGACTGATCATTTTTATAGTATATTCACTCATAACAGTTACTTGAATATGATAAAAATCATATTCTGACGTAAAAAATTATTTTGTATGGCCGTTATAACTCTTTGTCAGACCTTTCAGTTATTTGTGTTTTTTTATCTAGTCACTTTAACATCATAGAAAATAACTTTTTTGACTTTACTGTTATAGTGAATAAATATCAATAATCAAGCTTGATTTTAACCCAAACTATGTTTTTTTTTCTTTTCTAATTATGATATATATATGTGTTATAGGAAAAGAAGGGTATGGTTAGGGACATTTGATACCGCTGAAGAAGCAGCAAGAGCATATGATGAAGCAGCAATATTAATGAGTGGAAGAAATGCAAAAACTAATTTTCCAATAACACAAGATTTGGATAATAATAATAAAGATGTAAAGGCTAAAGATCAAGAATCATCATCATCATTTTCATCACCAAAAGCTTTATCTGAAATACTTCATGCCAAGTTGAGGAAATGTAGCAAGGTAAGCACCCCCACCCCACCCCCCACCCTACTCCCACACCTCCAAATTCTGGAGGGATTTACATGAAAATGTATCGAAAAAACGTGTTTCAAGTAGTGATTAGTCCATTTTCTGTGACACTATTTTCTTGTTAGCATATTTTAAAAAGAATAATAACATTTCTATTTCTAGAAATAATTTAACTTCAAATTTTTTATCCTATCTTTAATCACATGACTTTGTAGCCACACAAATATTATAGCATATTTTGATTACAAGTTTCAAAAAGTTTTTATTGAAAATTATATATTATTCCTTTGTTTCAAATAATGTGTCATACTAATTTCCTTTCTAATTAGTATGTTTCAAAAAATAGTATCGATCACTTTGTATATTTAATAACTCTTTAATGTCAATATCTATTTCACTGGTCTATGATAGTCATTACTAAAAAATCACTAAATGAATTTGGCTCATCAATAACATCTTCGAGAGGTAATTTTACATGGAAAATCACTTACTGATCCATATACTTCAAACATATTTCTAGTGAAATTAATTAATTTTTGTTTTTTTTAATCATATAGGTACCATCACCATCTCTCACTTGTTTAAGGTTGGATATTGAAAATTCACACATAGGAGTTTGGCAAAAACGTGCTGGCCCTTCTTCTGATTCAAAATGGGTAATGACAGTTGAACTTCAAAAGAAAAATAATCCCAAAAATATTAATGTTCATGAAGGAGAATTAAATAATGATAATAATAATAATAATTCCAAGAATAATTGTGGTGAAATAGTTGAAGGTATAAGTATTAGAAGTGAAATGGATGAAGAAGAAAGAATTGCTTTGCAAATGATTGAAGAATTGCTTCAAAGATGATAAAAAGGAAACAAAATCGCGATGAGCAACTTCTGTTGCTAAACAACAAAAATCTGTTGATGTTGATCCTATTTAACGATGGATTATCTAACGGTGGATTTCAAAGCTAATTTCTATTTCTACTTACATTGTCTAATGTTTGCTTAATTATCATGTAATGTGTGATTAATTTTATGTTATTAGTTTGATTTCTAATAATAATTTGGGCTAGAAAAGGGCCTATGTAAGTAGTATTTTTATTTTTTTTATAGAAAGAAACAAGTTACTAAAGTTGTATATCCTTTGTGTAGACAAAGTAAATCAACAATATTGTCATCTTCTAAAAAAAATTAAAAAGAAGTTTGATAAATAAAATATCTTGATTGTATATCATTTATCTTAGTATTATTTTTTTGTATTTTATTGGTGCTTGTAGTGTGGATTGTATTGCTCTTAATTTCAATCAAATATTTCCCCTCTTGATTTTTAAATAAATCAACAGAAAAAGTACTGTTTATTAATTTTTGTTATAACAAGTTATTTACAATTTCTAAAGGTTAATATATTAGAATTAATATATATTTACGTATCATTAATTGGGAATGCAAAAAATTCTATTGAAAAAAGAATTTTAATAATGTACCGGTCAGAATGACAAAACGAACCTCTAGGAACAAAATGAAACAGAATAAAACATAAACTTCTTCTTTCTTTCAAAATGTTATTTAATATTTTATACTTATATTAATGTTTCGACTAATTTGGAATCATTTAATTACTTAAGATTTATTTAAAAGGAAATTAATGTATAATGTGACATTGATATAATTGCTATTTAATCATTAATTAAATATTGATTGTACCTTTCATGGGTTGTCAAAATCTGTCAAAACAATTTCTCTAATTAATTATCAATTAATTATTATTTAGGTACGTCATCCTATCTTTTCCCCCCACTATTTTAGAGCCGGTTTGATATTACGGCTAAAAATAACTTATTTTTATAAACACTTTTTCAAATGGCTTTTTAAAAAATGCTTTTGAAAAATAATAATTTGTGTTTGGCTAATTCATTTGAAAAATGTTTTTCATAAGCAAATTACGTTTGGATGATCTTTTTAAAAAAAGTGCTTTTGAGAATCAAATTACAAAAAAAAAACTTTAAGAATTATAATGTTCTTTTAACGATATTGTATAATAATGATAATGATTTTTCTTTTCACGTGTAGAAATTATAACGCTGAAAGGATCATTATATTTTGGTATAAACTTTATACATTTTGGAAATAGAAATTCACCTATGCCTAAATTCAGATAATTTACACCAGAAAATCGGTCCTATATTGGGGTAAATTACTTTCTAATCAATGTGACTTCGTACTCGTGAGACTCAAACCCACCCCTTTTGATTAGAGATTAAGAAGTATTTATCATTTTACGACTATCGTTATTGGTCAAGTGACTTAGGGTTGCTAGCTAGAACAAGAAAATTTGAAAAAATTAAGAAAGTGAACTAGCTAAGTAGGTTTATTTAATTATATCTATAATTAAAAAAAATTCTAAGTCAAATCCATAAACATATAATTAATATAATTGTCTATGTTATGTGCAATATAATTTCTAACTACTATAGTTGAAAGTGAACTAGGTAGGTTTAATATTTTATTTTTATGCTCTACGTTTGCTCTTTAATTATCAAAGACTAAGGGATGCATTAATTATTTTTTTTTTAAAAAGACCTTAGCTTACAATGCTATGAAATATCACCATCATTATTCATTACTAATTCATTATTGAGCCTGTCTGTAGAATATGCTAGGAATTGTCAATAATTAGTCTCAATCTTATTGAAAAGTCATAAAAAATAAAGTACAATTTTTGTATGAAAAGTCATCAATCATAAAAGAAAACTTTAATGTACATGTGTGAAAATAATATAATTACCTTAAAAAATATATGCATACTTGATTTCAGTTATTTATTTGAGTCGAGGATTTATTGGAAATAATTTATCTGCCTTCATACGATATAGATAAGATTGCGTACATTACATCATTTTCAAACCCACTGATGAAATCACACAAAACATATGATATTACTATTTTTGTTAAAAATAATATGCATATATACAATAAATAAAAAGAGAGGTATGAAAGTATATATCGATTTGGACCACGAAATAAAGCTTTAATAAAGCCACTATAATAATTTTAGAGTTAAATCTGCGATTTAAAAAAGCAAATTGTGACTATAGATCGATACTATTTAAACACGTCATGGATATGACACGTGTGGTACATACATTATGTTTTGGCTTAAATATTTAGGACCATTTACAGGGGAGCATAGGACCAATTTATTTTATGAGTAATTAAGATATAATTAAAGAATTAATTTTGGGGACACCAATTTTAGTTTTACCATTTACAATATATTATACTAATAATTTTTGGGAAAATTAGCAAACTAGTCATAATCCCTAACTTAATTAGTAAAAACATCTACACTTTAAAAAAATTATTTAAAATGTCAATATTTTAGAAAATAATTTGTATCCAAATATTATTATTTGTCTTTTCTTTTATTTCTCAAAACAGTCCAACATGAAATACATCCACTATCCATTTACACTTCTTCCTAGGTTTTAATACCATTAAATTTATTTTTCATCTTTCACGTTTTCAAAAAAAATTCTCTTTCATCAACTTTTCAGTTTTCACCATTGTCCCCATCATTCACGTTTTCTCATTTTTTTCTCTTTCATCAAATTTTCATCATTATTCCTTCCCTCATTGTTGAAGAAGAATTAATTATTCAAGTTCATACCAATTTGTTCAGATCTAGCAATTAATTCAAGAAATCTCTCAATTGATAAATGTATTTTCGAAATCATCATTTATTTTGCGAGATTTCATGAGATTTTGTTTTCAAAATCACAAATTATGTTGAATTTTGGATTGTATGTGTTACGGATTTTTTTGTCATTTTTTTTATTTTTATGTGAGTTTGTTAACATACTCATCAAATATTTATGCATTTCGGATTTTTAGTATTTTAAACACTATTGTTCGATTTTTTTGTGATTTTATTTTCATATTTTGAGATTTAGTAGATTGTAATTTGTAGTAATCTACATTAGCATTAATATAATATATTGTTTGATTTTTTTATTATATTCATATTTAATAATTTCGAATTTTGCTTATATGGTTACTAATGCACAAGTGAATACATATTCAGATTTGGGTTTGGTAAAAAAATTAGAAAAAGGAACATATCAGACGAAGAAGAAAGAGAGAGAGTTGGAGAAGAGGGTTGCAAAATTGTATTCATACCAGAATAGTATTCATATTAATTTTTGTTTGTCAATTGTTTTTCTTTTACTCATCATTTGTATTTTTATTAAGAACATTGTATTTCTTTTTTAGTTTGTAGTCATTCAAATAGGTATGTCAAATGGATTTGTATTTCTTAAGCATAGATGTATCCTATTTTTTAACAGTCAATTTGTATTTTTTTAGAATATTGTATCATTCTTCAACAGATTGTATTATTTTCACTATGTATGTTATTTGTTTTCCAGAATCTTGTATCCCTATTTCTTTCATAGTCAATTTGTATTTATTTTTTTAGAATATTGTATCATTCTTCAACAGATTGTATTATTTCCACCATGTATGCTATTTTTTTTTCCAGAATCTTGTATCTTTTCATAAATCATATTCATATGTAATGATTAGATTATATTGAGATACAATCAGTAATATTTTTGTAATACAAATAAAAGAAATATATATTTGACAGTCATGTAATACAATTTTGATCACTGAAATACAATTTGTAGTTTTCACTATGAAAGAAAAAAAATCAATTTTAATTTGAATGGTAAAGTGAGCACATAAAATGTAAAAAATATTAGTATACAATTATAATGAAAACATAATAAAAAGGAAAGTTGATCCAATCGAATGAAAAAGTTTTTTTTTTTTTTTGAAATTGTAACTGATGAGAATTTTAAGTGATATGTTCATTTTAAAAAAAATATTATCTCCCTTGATTTTCTCCTTTCTAAACAATTGTATTCTTGAAAATCAAACAAATAAAAAATACATAAATCAAATACATAACAAATTAAAATATTGACATTTTAGATAAATATTGAAAGTGTGGCTAAGAAAACCTATTAAATATCAAAATATTGACATTTTGAAAATTTTCCCATAATTTTTATGGTCCCTCTATTTATTTCTGCACTAATTGGAAAACCTCTTTTTTCTTTTCAGTTTTCCACCCTCGTTTGGTATTGGAGTATATTTTACGAAAAAGGTAAAGCATTCTCTATAAAAAAGAATATCATATTTCGAATTTCAAACATGAAACCTTTAATCAAAGATGAAAATACTACTATATAATTACCACTCATCACAATCTGTATTGGTTGGGAAAACCTCTTAGTCTACTAGTACAAGCATTTTATGAAAAATATATCATAGGTATATTTAATCCAAATCAACCCTTAAATTTCAAGTACTCATATGGTTTGTTGACTTTACGTATAAATAGGTTAATAGTACCCGAAGCACTAGGATGATCCAATAGTAGTGAAGTGATGTAAACGTTTCTAGAGATAGTTTCAAAATTTCAATTTGATAAAAAAAAATTATCTTAAAAGTTTTAGGGAAAATTGTATATAATAGCAAACTATTAATTCAAATTAAATGTTATAAATATAGTTTGATTTAATTGTACCTCATAGCAAACTGTTGCTATTTCACCTCTCTCCTGGTGAATCCCGCTCGCCACTCTCATTCTCTCCCTCGCCTCTCTCGTTTTTTATACAAACGCAAGTGTATAAAGTGCGTTTGTGTTTGTATAAAGTGAGACAAAATTGTATGTATACATATATTTTCGTTCCTCTTTCTCCCCTCTCCCAGATCTCGCTCGCCACTCTCCCAGATCTCGCACTCTCACTCGCCTCTCTCACTTTATACAAAAAACGCAAATTGTATAAAATGCGTTTGTGTTTGTATAAAGCGAGAGAAAATTGTATATATACATATATTGTCGTTCCCCTCTTTCCCCTCTCCCAGATCTCGCTCGCCACTCTCCCAGATCTCGCTCGCCACTCTCCCAGATCTCGCTCGCTCACTCACCTCTCTCACTTTATACAAAAACGCAAATGTATAAAATGCGTGAAAATTGTATATATACATATATTTTCGTTCCCCTCTCTCAAATCTCGCTCTCCACTCTCCCAGATCTCGCTCGCTCACTCGCCTCTCTCACTTTATACAATTGATCTTTTTGTATATGTATACCAAAGCAGATTATACAACTGCTTTCTTTTGTATATGTATAGCGAAATATACATATTTATGTTTGCTATGAAGAGCAATTATGCAAACTTTGCTATAGCATACAAATATGAATTTTGTGTTTGCTATATGTGAAAGTTGCTCAAAGTTTTATGTATATATATTAGATTCAATTGAACCCACAACTGAAGAGTCACATACAACATTTGAAGTTCCTATACTCCACACTATGCTCGACTCATACATATTTACAGAGCTAACACATGTAAGTTTCCCGAACATCATGGGGTGCAAAATAGATCAAGCGTGATCATGAGTGAGTGGGCCGATGTTAGCCCGAAATTTGGAATTAGATAGTACAAGCCCATTATATTTCATAATGTATATTTTGATTTTTGAGTGTAAAGTGTAACAAGAGAATTTCACTTATCCAACTTGTGAGTAGTTTGATCCAACTTTTTTAGATACAAAGGCCTAATTTACTAAAATCCAGCCCAATAAATGTAGAAACTGGGGGCCCAAATATTGTTGGAGACCCAATTGAATAATTTTTTGTTTCTAGACAATTATTAGTTACAAAGACAAGACAAAGTTTAATTTATATATGTTGAATACAATGTAATTTAACTGGTTATAACAGCGAGTTATTACTTTATTCCCAAAGTTATCGTATCAAATTTGATATAGTTGTCTTTGTGTGACATATAACTTGCGGGTTTAAGCCATAAAAAAAGCCACTAATGTTTGCATTACATTAGATTGTCTATCTCACGCTTCTGGAGGTGTTGAGGTCATTCTCCGGACCCTGCTAACGTGGAGTCGTGGAAACAGTCACTAATATTTGCATTAGAATAGACTGTCTACATCATACTCTTTAGGGACAGCCTAATGCTTAAACCATCCCGCGTAAGAAGAGTCATACCTTAAGGAGTGTGATGTAGACAATCTAATAGCATTATTGTCTGTTTCTACAACTTGAACTCGTGATTTGTATATCAAAATAATATAGAATTTGTTGTCTTTTTCAATAAATTCTTGGTTTTTTCTTGAGAAAAAACTGAATAAACTGTTGGAAAATCATCAGTTGGTAGTTGAAAGGTCGTTATTGCAATTTGCAACCAAAAGAGAAGTGAAGAAAAAAAACCATAAATGTTAGATAAGTTGATAACTTAGAATAATAATAAAACAATATGGTCCAATGTCCATTCTTACTTTCTCTTATGGCCTAGTATCCCAATAGGGATAATTACATATTTTGATCCCTAAATTATTACTAAAATTTAATATTAGTCCTTGAGATATTTCAATAAGTATATAATCTACATATTAAATAAAATGTACACTTTTAGTCCCTTAATTATATATCAACTATGATCGCCTAGAACTATATTACATATTCCTTTGTGTTATCTGTCGTGTTTACAACTGCCAAAAGCTTACTCTTGGCTGGATATTGAGTGGATTGACCCGAAAAGAGATTTGGTTATCAAATAATTGAGCAACCGATAACAATGTATTTACTTGCAGTACTTAGTTGCCATTCTTGATAATAACAGTCTACAAATTATGATCAGTTCAATCCATTATATTTAGCAGAAAAATAAGATTCCTTGTCAAATGACAAATATTGTGAGAATCGAAATAAATATTTATATATATTAATTATAGGGACTAAAATTGCAAAATTCCCCTCCAATAATAATAAATAAAACCAGGACACTATCTCAAAGAATATGAAAAATTTAAAAGTGGCTTATTTCTTGCTTTTCTCTAGTGGGGTAAAGCTCACAATTTTTTATCAAACAAAAAAAAATAGAAACAAAGGGAATTAATTAAGATTATATCAAAGAATATGCTTTGTAGCTTCTTTTATTTTCCATCACTATTTAATTCTCATCCTATTAAATTTATGCATGTTATATATTTTAAAGAAAGTTCCATGAGGATCTTTAGAGAACATGCCAAATGGATAAAGCATAGAATTTCATTAATCTAATCCAACTTGTTTTTTCATAGATATGGTGTTACAAGAATTTTTTTTAAAAAAAACTGCAAAAAAATACAAATTTTAATAAGGTGTAACAACTTCAATTTCATAATAAAAACATTCAAATATTATAATCACTATACTCAAAGTTACAACGGAAAATGGAACTAACAAAGAAAACTATTGTAGAAGATAACTAGAAGGGAGATGAGAAACATAGACTCAAAGAAAGGGGATGAGAGGACTAGACATTTTTCTCAACAACTTGCATTTGCATAATCCCTAAATCACATATCGCTACCCTTTTTTGATGGAACGTTTCATGCCCACTACTCAATTCGGATTCCAAATTAACCTGGCCCTATTGCTCGTTCTCGACCCAATAACTCTTGTCAGCCCAATAACAACTTGTATGACATTAGTATCTACATTGGGCTGGACTTGGTTCATAACAAAGGCGATTCAGTAGTTGACTTGACTCGAATAATCACATCACAATTTACATGACATTTTTGTAGTTCTTTAAAAAAAGAATGACATAATTTTTAAATTAAGAAATAATTGACTTTATATTTCTTATTTTACTTCATGCAAATAATATGATAGGTTCAAGATCACATATTTCAAAAGTCATATAGCCATACAAATATTATGATATAATTTAAAAAATTCAACATCATTCAATTTTTTTCTTAAATTTCTTGTTAATTCAATCTATATTGCATAAATTGAAAAGGAGGAAGTATTTATAAGCTTTTGGAATTCATGATGATTTATTTTTTGAAAAGATTTTAAGTTAGTCCTAGTTATCATTTGAGTGGAGTTAATTAATCCTCACTTAACTAGTTAGATATCATTACTACAATTTACAAGATCATGCCCTTTTAACATCAATATGATTGTCTATCCCCCCACCCTCACCCCAACCCCACCCACCCCTTTCTTTTTATTTTTTATTTTTTGTTTTTTGTTGTCTTAACTTATCAAGTTTGATGATGTTGAAGCATAGAAATACTCCATTAATACAACAATCCAAGTTTTTGTATATTTAGTTCTATGAAATGTATCTGTCTAGAGATAGCTCTATATATGTTTTTATGATCTAGTGACATTTTTTAAGTCACATTCATAAGTGTTTTTTTTCATGGGTGTGCTATTCGTTTTAGAGCTCAATTAATTCAATTTCATAATAAAAAAATCTCACTTTAAAAGCAAAATACTTCCTATCAAAGGTGATTTCATATATAAAACTCAACGCAAAATCATTAATTAAATATAAGAAAGTAATTATATACCACTCCACCGCGATCATTGATCAGGATCACATTCATAAGAGTCAAACAAAGTATTTAGTGTCTCTAGCATGAGTCAACATATACTAAAAAACTGTATCTCATTTGATAATTGAATTTGAAGGGTCGTTTGGTTGTGGGCCTTGGCCCTTGGCCCTTGTGGCACTATATAGTAGTTAATCTTTAACATAAAATAATACATTATTTAATTGACAATACAAAAAAACAAGTAATTCATATATAATAATCCATTCAATATTAATGAAATAAGCCATCAATCTCTATGAGGAGAAGAATTTTCTAATTATTCGATCAGAATATCGAGTTTTTTCCTAGTGATGATTAATTATTCTAACCAGACAAAATTATCGACTATTATGAATGACATACCTTGAAGACCATTAAAAAAATATTTGGATAGTAATTTTTTCATTATTAATTACATCATAAATATTCGTGGTACAACTAGTAATTAGTAATTGAACCAAAAAAAGAATATATATAACCTTTATTAAAGGGGAGAATTTTATAATAGTACCAAAACAATGGATTATGCTTCTTTTTTTAAGCATATACTCTAACTAGATACGAATCCTATCTTTTCTTGGGAATTGCCAAAATGTCAAAGAGGAATAGTCAATAACATCAATTAATAACTAATGAAAAAACAAATCACAATTATTATGATAAGATAAATAGAATTGTTTCATTATTTTTAATCATAAAGTCCAAGTTCAAATATTGAATATGAATAAAATCTTATTAGAGAATGTTTCCTCCTTATATATACTTACTACTGCTACTTGAATTTGAATTAGTCAGAGTAATATACTGAAAAAAAACTAATGCAAAAATGAATATTACGTATAATTCTAATTTTACCCTTTAAAATAGAAAATTTGGTCTATTGTTGAATTTTTTTTTATTTGTCCTTTTGTGGATTTTTTTTTTTTAATAAAAGCTATACGCATATTCCTCAAGCTTTGGAATTATACCATTCTTCTTAATTACAAAATAAATTTGTGGAGGATATTTAATCGGCTCGGCTTCAGCAGCTGCTTTTAATTTGAGCCACGCCTTTTTAGTTATTATTATTATTTAGATTAAAATAATCACACCTCAAACGTTAGCTATCGTATGAAAGAGGTTAAGGCAATATAAATTTCACATCAACTCTCTATTAAATCGACATGAGACTTGAAGTTTAATATATTGCAGTAGAATTCGAACAAACCATCACACTATTAGTATAAAGGATATATATGCTCTAATTTTTTTACGATAAGGACATCAATGTCCCAAAATATTGACGGATGGTATATATATACTATTTATGATAATTCGGGAATATATTCATTCTTTTTCCCTTTAAATAATAACAATATACCCAGTGAGATTTCATAAATGGATTTGAGATATAT
>JAJOOH010014556.1:0-51661 GCA_029582605.1 Solanum gracilifrons | reverse complement strand
CCCCCCCCCCCCCCCCCCCCCCCCCCCCCCCCCCCCCCCCCCCCCCCCCCCCCCCCCCCCCCCCCCCCCCCCCCCCCCCCCGCCTAGTGACATAATGGCAAACCCCAAAATTAAGCTTGAATGAGTACTTTCATCGTGCCATGACGTTAACTAAATCGCTTCTTGGGAGGCAACCCAAGTTTTTAATTCTTTAAGTTTGATTTTGAATAATGGGTGTTGATTGTGCAGGTTGAAAAGCGAAGTGTGTTGGAAAATAGGAGGTTTGGCAAGCTAACAGTCCAGTCGGCGACTCACTGGAGAGGTTGGCGAGCCCGTCATAGCCCACCGTTGGACCCACAAAACTTGAAGTGAAATTTGTAAAATTCGGTGGTCCAATTGCTTAATCAAGGACTCGAGGAACAAGTCAGTGATCCCAAATTTTTTTGCCATTTGGACCCCCAAATCAACTGGAGTTCTTGTAAAACTCGGCGAGGTGAATTACCACTCGGTGCATCACTGAGTGGTTCGGTGTGGTCGACTTACACCGCCGAAAGGGCCACGAAATGAAATGTTTTAAAAGACCAAACTGTTAACATTTTTAAAATCATTCATATTTTCTCATTTCTAACCCTGTACACTCTCACCCACACTTTAGATCTTCCATATTTTGCTACTTAGCTTGATTTTTGTGTGTGATCTCGTGCTCAAAGTTGGAATACTTTGCCGCCTAGCTTTTAAATTTCTTAATTTGGCATACTAGTTTGTTTTCTGAACCCCACACTTTAGTTTAGTTTTTCAACTTAACTGCGATCGATAAATATGTGTTGATATGTGTTGGGTAATTGCTGAAAATGTGTTTTGTGTCTGATTGCCTGTATTGTGTTTGAACTTGTGCCTAAATGCTTAAAAATATGATTTCCCTTATTCTGTACTTTAAAATTGATTCTAATTTTTTAGGTTACGGTTATTTTGTATTGGGTCTACTTGGGTGAAGTATGAGTAATGCCGAATTGTGCCAAATGACGTAATTTGCCCAATGATGAAGCGTTTGACGTCATTCGTAAGGGCAAAAGTCATGAAATGACAATTTTGGCCAAATCGGGGGAAGTCTGAGAACCCTGAAGGCATGGGTCATATGGGTCTGGTATGAATTGCATGGTGCGTGTATTTGATTTTTCATTCTGGGGCTGCCGGCTTGATTTTGGGAAATGGGGTTGAAAATTGGCACGTTAGGCAATTTTGCGAGCTGGGTCCAGCTCGCCGAACGGTTCGGCGGTTCGCCAAAATCCCCTTTTGACCCCCCTTAATTTATTTATCTGGCTAAGATAAATCTGTAACTTTTGGCAGGAAGCTTGAGCTCACTGAGTTCACTCAGCTACTCGCCGAAAGGTTCCTTTGATCGCCTTTTCTGTGTTCCTAACCCCTAAAATATGATGTAATATTCGGCGGGCTAGTCTAAGCTCACCGAGTTGTGTCAGTGATTCGCCAAAGGGCCCTGAGCATCGCCAACATTCCTTATTTCTAAAAACTTTTCAAGCTGATACTTTCGAGGAGCCCGATTTGGCTCAATTTAGCGACTCGGCGACTGGTTCGACGAGTCTTTCTGCAACTTGATTTCTACAACTTTCTTGAATTATTTTTAACACTTTATGATTTGTTTTGCAGATATGGCTAGAACCAATTTTGATGAGCGTGGTATGTCCCCTCGAAAAAGAGCATGGGGTATTGTCATAAATGAGGGAGCAGTTGATTCCACCACAAAGGGCAAGAAAGCACCTCCAAAGGGAGGAAAAAGCAAAGGCAAGGCACCCATAGTTGAAACACCGGAGTACAACTTGGGCAGTGATAGGGAGTTCTTTGATTCTTATTCTTAATTCTCTGACCCTGTGGATGATCAATTCCTACAGTCCCGGCGAGCGTAGATTTGTGCAAAATCTCAGAAATATCCATCTAGGATTCCAGAGTCGACCCCTCTTGCTGCAGATTCAGTGCCAGCTCCAGCATAAACGGTGGTTCCTACACCACCAGTGCTGGGTTCCCCTCCCCAATTACTTAACCGGTTAAAAGTCGAGGGATTCAGGACCATTTTAGAAAAAAAGCGATTTTCCACGGATGGTGTAGTGGACATGTACCCTAATGCGTGGGAGACTCTTCGGTACTATAAGTTTGAGATCTTCACCAGGCCTCGGGGCCCATACATTCCCATAACGGTCTGGGAGTTTTATGTTGCTTATAGTGACTTGGTACCCAAGGGAAAGAAGAAGGCAAATGCCTTCAGACTGGTAGAATTTGTTGTGGTCCGATGGAGGATAGTAAGATGCATCAACAATTATATCCTTGCTGTATTTTATAGAGATTCAGATTACAACTAGCCGAGTTTAGCTACAACGATGACTCTAGATGACCTAAAGGGATGACTAGCTCCTCTTATTTATGACGCCACCCTGAGATGGATTGAGGACGGAGACCCTATTGAGAAGAAAGATTTGAACATAGCAGCTCGGTACTAGTTCAAGTTCATCAGCAGCTCTATCATTTCATTACAGAACGAGTCTATTCTCCGCTACCCAAAGGCGGCCGGTCTTGAATCGATCATAGCCAAGGTAAGCCTTAACTTGGCACTAATCATTGAGCATTAGATGGCCATGAGGGTACTCATTACAGAGTTATGCCGTCGGGGTGGAGTTCCTCTCGACAAGAAGAGGGATGTTGAGGTTACACCCACATTTACCACCAACATCCGGCGCATAGAGGCTGAGCACACACAGGTCGAGGACAATTGGAGGAGAGTAGCTCCAGTGGATACATCCCCGGAGGTCGATATTGATTATTTACCTGCAGAGGCAGCCTTGCCTACACAGGCCTCCAGGACCTCACATACATCTACTTCCACTCCTTCCCAGACCCTGAGTTTTTCTACTACTCCCCAAGCCCCTAAATTTTATGCTAGTACCACTGCCTCGAGGACTTCGATCACTCACGCCATGCTACTCAAGATAGGGCAACTAGCCCATTCTTCCGTTGTGCGGGCTTTCCGGCTAGAGGCCGACATGCCATGGATGATTGAGCGAGCCATTACAGGTGCACTGACACATCTCTCTGGGCTTCTATTTATGCTTTAACAACGAGAGTAGAGATTTTCAAGCGAGGACAGAAGGTCGCCACTGAGGTTACGACTTTGAAAGCTGATGTTTTTCAGCTGAGGAAGGATGTGGACCATCTGAAGTTCACAGACTTCACTTCACTATTTGAGTCGGCAGAGGTCCTTGATGCCCCGAGTGCAGTTGTTGCGGCCAATTCTAATATGCCTCCGGCTACCACCAGAGATGATAATATGGAAGATTTTGTTGTCGTTGAGTCCAAGGTCGAGACAAATGAAAAGTATCTTGAGGAGCGAAATGCGGCTATTTCTAAGGATCTGGCCGACCTAGAGGGTGCCATGTTTGAGAAAATCTGACAGGCCTCCTTGAGAGATACTACTATGGCAAGCTCTAGCGGAGGCAAAACTGTTGCTACATCGAGCACTGATGCCCCGACAGACGAAGTGATTGAGTAGACATGATTATTTCTACCTCCCTCTCTGTTGTTTTATTGATCATCTTTGTTTTAGTTGCATTGAGGACACCTATTTTTCTTTTGTGGGTGTGGTTAGGTATTTCCATACCTACCTCTTGTGATTATGTTTTGTTTGTGAATATTGGGTTTTGTGATCTATATATATATATATTTGTGTGTGTATCTGTGTTTTGATCTTAATCTTGCGTATGTTTGAGGTTGTGGTCCCTTGTTTTTGAATGGAAATGGTTTTGAACCTAATTTTAAAAGTTTCTTGCCACCTCTAATGTGTGTGTTTGTGGCTATTCTTGTACGAATTTGAGTATCGGTTGTGATCAATACCGATGACTTCAATAGTGCTCTTAATTGAGCGAAATGAATGTGTGGCTACGATGAGGCCAATGAAGTTGCATAGACAATGTGTGAACTCTTAGTATCTCATGTTGACTAGTCGGTTATCGAATGAATCTCTTGTGATGAACATTGCACACTAGCTATAAAGTGTGGAGTCTTGTTTTATATTGGTGCCAATGTCTTGTGTGATGAGTTTACTTTGAGCATTGTGTGTGACGACACCCAGAATTTGCCCCATTTGTCTGGTTGACTAAGTGATGCAAGCACTTGAAATGATCTTAGGCAACATTTTTGAAGAGTGAAACAATTTAACAATATACCTCTTTTTTGGCCAACCTTGTGAGATGTGTGAACCTTGCTTGTACCCTCTTGAGTCTTATCCTATTCTTGGAAGAAACTTGAACAATTGTGATCCCTCTTTATCCGCTCACCCATAACTTTCATGAAGTGTAGTTTTTCTAAATAGCCAACTTAAGCCAAAAGCCTAAGCTGGGGGTGTGGTGAAAAGAAAAGGAAAATTAAGAAGTGTGAGAAACCCTCATTTGAACAATGGCTTTAAAAAATGGAACCCCTCCATGTTAAAAAAAAAGGAAAAGAAGAAAGAAAAAGAAAAAGAACAAAAAATTTGTGAAATAAAGTAGTGGAAGTTGCAAAAGAAATGGGGTATCCGGTAATTCATTTGAAGTTGAATATTTGAGTGAATTATGAGCATGATCAAAGTGTTGAAGAAAAGGAAGAAGGTGATGTTCAGACCACACTTCATGAAGGTAGAAGCCACTAATACTAAAGGACCATACCTTTACACTCAGCCCCATTACAAGCCTTGAAAAGACCTCTGTGATATTGAGTAAGCTGAAACGAATGTTGATTGGAAAATAAGAGAAAACCTATGGGTGAAGTCATGCATGTATTCATCTTTGTGAGTGTGAGGGTCGTAGTTGATTTCGGAACTATAAATTGTTGAAGAATTTTGTGTGAATAGGGAATCATCTTTGCTGTGACGGCACTATAGTACCTTTATGAACTTGAACTTGCATTTGAAGTAAATATTATGAACTTGAGCATCCTTGATAATGGTGAGTCACAATTTGAATCTTTGAGTGCACAATTTATTATTGCATGAGTAAGTTGAGCCTTGTTGTGTGCATTCACATTGAGTCTTATGTAATACTGTTTGAGACATCCTTTTTGAATTGTTGATCTTGAGCTTTACTTGAGGACAACCAAAAGTTTAAGTTGGAGGTGTTGATGAGTCCAACATTTGGTCTCATTTGGGGATTTGTTTATATAGATTTAGTGTCCTCAAATGCTTAATTTATGTCATAAACTGATGTTAAAGCCTTGATATTCAGGTACATGGATTGAGGAACAAATCAAGGACACTAATAGGCAAAAAGGAACAAAACAAACTGAAGAAATGAAGAAAGGCAACCCTGGTGATTGCAAACAACACTTGGCGATACACCGAGTGGCTAGCTTGACCACCTAAAGTTCAAGTGTGCCAGCCCTGAGGGAAGAAACCAAGTCGTCGATAAAAAGGGGCAATAAGCGATTCTTCGAGCAGTTCCGTAACGCAAAGAGAGATCACTCAAAGTTACAGAACTTGAGGATGCTAAATGCCAAGGCAAAAAGGCAATGGAAGAAATCTATGGGCGATTCGCCGAGTGGTTCGGCGAACCCGACTTACTTCGCCAAACAACCCTTTGTGGCTTATATTTGGCGATTATAAATTAAATTTTGAACAAATATTTTATTATTCTAACTTTGACTGAATTAGTTTAGAAGACTTTTCTCTTGAGTTTTCGAGAGTTTCTCAGTAGACTTGAAAATTTTTGGAGATTCAATTTGAAGATTTTTGAAGTGGGTTTAGAATTATCTGCATTTTGAAGCATTGTAAAGACAAAATTTCCCTTACCCAGTTAATGACTAATGGATTCGGTAATCATTTTTACTCTTTTGTGATGTTTGTCTAAAATCTCAATTCTTGGGGTTTAATTATGTGATTATGGGTTGAATTAGTGTATGGGTATTGTTCATTGCTAGTTGAAATGCTAATTTGAAGTGGGTTTAATTAGTAATTTTGGTTCAATTTACAAAATTGTAGTTGCAAATGCAGTTCTAATTTTTTGTTCATGGCTTGCTCGAGAGAGAGGTTTTAGAGCTAAGATTAATTGATAATGATTTGTAGGTATTGGGTTGAGCTAGGTTCAGCTTGAGAGAGTGAATCCTAAAACCCAATCCTACCCATCTAGCTCGAGAGAGTGGATGAATTAATGTGTGGGCTGTTCTTCATTGTTATTCTTGTTAATGTTCCAAAGAAATCACCTAATTCGGGATAGTTTTTCGAGAGAAAGCTATCTCCCTTATAGTCTAGCCTACTCATTGATTTTTAGCTGCTTACGAGTAGTTTGAAGTACCCATATATCGAAATTTGCTTATAATCGATCACATCTCGAGAATTCCTCTCCTTATTGTTATTTCAAATTGTTTGTGACTGCGTTGTATTTAATAATTGCAAACCAAAACCCCCATCTAACATTCGTGTCACCCCTTTTAATTTGATTGATGTCTTTTTTGATAATTTCTATTCCTATGGCTGATTAGAGCATGCTTACACTTCCTAATTGAATCTGAACAGGTAACACACCCTTTGGGATGCGACCCCAACTCAATTGTTTCGTTTTATATTGACTAACGATCGTTTGCACCTAGAATTAGATGAGGTGTGTTTGAAACATTAATCAATTATGATGGGGGATCTTGTGACAATGATGAATGAGAAAATTTTAAAGTGAAAAAGATTTAAGAAGTTTGTTACGTTGATATTAGAAGTTTGAAAATTAAAACCCCAGCACACTCTTTGCTCAAATAATTTTTATGTTTAAGTATTTTGAAAACTAAAAGTTTTCTTCATTTTTCTTAAAAATTAAGTGGCGACACATATATAAATTTATTTTTTCTTTAAAGGTTTAGTAAAATCGAGTATTTTTAATTTAAGTCATTATTTCTTTTTAAAACTTATGAAAATTGAAATGGCAACTCTGTTAAAGATTCAATCAAGTTCTAACCATAATAAGTTGTCTCTTTGACTATTTGTTGATAATTGTTTTTTTTTCTTTTTCTATGCCTAAATTTTTTTAATTGTAATATTAATTGTTATTTTGCATTGATGGCATTTATGTGACCACAACATAAATACAGTATATTAATAAACAGTTCTGCGAACCCGCAACCGGTCTCTTTTTATAATTAATCATTTTTGGAATGACCGGAATTAGTTAGTTCATCGTGTGTTCAATGGTTTTCGTAGTTTCAACCGAAGTTGTCTGCTTAGGTCCTGGTCTTTGAAAAGCCACTCTTCGACAACTAGCGTAGAGTGAAAAAAAAATCCCTCAATTTAGCGCATTTGAAGTAGGATTACCCAAAACCCAAGGGATGTTGGGCCCATTAGAAGCCCACATTATTTCTAATGGGCCCATTCAGCAATGCTGAGCTATGGAAAAGATTCTCCGACAAAGTTATCGTATTCTCTAAATGACATGGAGTAATAGTGGAAAACGTGATTCCAGTTGTAGATAAATTAGCGAAAGGTTTTACGATTGAGTTTTGTGATTATTATGAGTTTGTTGAAGATGAGGATATTGTATATGACAGTTTGAACAATGAATCGCCTTATAAAAGAAGTTGATAAGAGTTGTTGTGCAGGTGAATAGGGAGAAACAATATGTATTTTATGGCAAAAGTGTAGGTGTAATGAAGCTATAGATAAATGGACTCATCAATACATTATAAAGGATAAGGTTAGAGCAAATGGTGCACCTATAAAGCTTAAATTTCCAAGATGATTCCAAGAAATTAATCTAGGCCAAGTACTATTTTACCTAGGCATTGGTTCACAATCTAATTTATAAACTTGGGGATGATGCTCAGGTAAAAGCTATAAATGGTAAAGATGATTATATAAGAAATATTTTTGTGTTTTCTCAAGGTGACGATGATACGAAGTATATTTTACTGCTCTATGGTTTTACGGAGCCAAGGATATTGTATTTATAGCTCATAGAAAATTTATCAACAACAAGTGTGTGGTCTAATACCCTCAAATGTAAGCTTACAGTTCCAGGAAAGTTTGAGATCAAAATATGACTATCATTATGACATGAAGTACATGTTCCTATTCTCGTCATTATTATCTTACTAACAGATTTTTCAAGTCTTGGTAGTGAATCTGATTCCTGCATATCAAGCAACAATGATGTTGTGGAGGACAATGAACAAAAGCAAGAAAAGAAGCTCTTGGATCTCTATTCCAATTGTTGTGGAATGTCCAGTAGGCTGTGCCAGGGTAGCGATGTTTGATTTGGTAAACTTGTAACAAAATCATCTATCCACCTAAATCGATATGCTTGTGCTAGATTAAAAGTCAACTACCACAAACCAAGATAATGAATAAATCTACTGAAGATTTCTTATTTCTTTTAAAGGAGTGAGAGCAGCTTTGTGCATCCTAATCCCTGTTGAAAAGCAATACTCGAGCACACCCTTTGTGGAAAGTAGGAGAGGTGGATGTGGAAGATGATGATGGGGGATCTCGTGACAATGATGAAGGAGACATTTTTAAAGTGGAAAAGATTTAAGAAGTTTGTTATGGTGATATTATAAGTTTGGAAAGCAATACCCCAGCACACCCTTTACTCAACTGATTTTTCTATTTAAATATTTTGAAAACAAATCATTTGCTTGATTTTTGTTTAAAAATTAAGTGGCGACATTTATATAAAATAGTTTTTCTTTAAAATTTAAGTTAACTAGATTATTTATAAATTAAGTCTTTATTTCATTTTTACACTTATGTAAATAGAAATGGCGACTCTGGTGAGATTTAATTAAATTCTAACAATAATAACTTGATTGTTTGACTATTTGTTGACAATTGTTGATTTTTTTTCTTTTATATGCCTTATTTGTTTAAATTCTATTATTAACGGTCATTTTGCATTGATGCCTTTTCCGTCGCTACAACATAAATATAGTATATTAAAGAATAATTTTGTGAATCCGCGGTCGGTCTTTTTTATACTTAACCATTTTCGGAATGACCAACAATTATTTGGTTCACCGTGCATTCACTAGTTGTCGTAGTTCCAACCTAAGTTGTCCGCTTGGGTCCTTGTCTTTTAAATGTCACTCTTAGTCAACTAGCGTAGAGTGAAAAGTATCCCTCAATTTAGTGCATTTAAACTAAATGAGCCACAACCCAAGGTATATTGGGCCTATTAAAAGCCCACCTTATGTCTAATGGTCACATTTAGCAATGCCGAGCCATTGAAAAGATTCTCTGACAAATTTATCGTAGTCTTCAAAACAACATTAAGTAGTAGTGGAACACGTGAATTCAGTTGTGGATGAAGTAGAAAAAAGGTTTTACCGTTGAGTGTTGTGATGATGATGAGTTTGTTGAAGATGAGCATATTGTATATGATAGTTTGAACGATGAATCGCCTGATCAGAGAAGGTGATAAGAGTTGTTGTGCAAGAGAATCGAGAGCAAGAATGTGTATTTTACGACAAGAGTGTAGTGGTAATGAATCTTTGGGGAAATGGATTCATCGATACATTATAAAGGATAAGATTAAAGCAAATGGTGCACCTATAAGCCAAAATTTCTGAGATGATTCCAAGAAATTAATCTAGGCCAAGTGCTATTCTACTCAGACATTGGTTGAAAATCTCATTTATAAACATTGAGATGATGCTCATGAAAAAGATGTAGATGGTAAAGATTATTATATAAGCAAGATTGTTGAGTTTTTTCAATGTGTCGATGAAACAAACTATTTTTTACTGCTGAATGATTTTACATAGCCAAGGATACTATAATTAAAGCTCATGAATAGTTTATCAACAACAAGTGTGTGCTCTAAAATAAAATTAAGGATGACAACCATCTTGATAGTCATGTAAAGAAAATCAAGATTTTTCCAATTCCCTCAAATGTAGTCTTATAGTTCAAGAAAAGTTTGAGATCAAAATATGACTATCACTATTATATGAAGTAGATGTTCGTATTCTCGTCATTATTATCTTACTATAAGATGTTTCAAGTCCTAATAGTGAATCAGATTCCAACATATCAAGCAAAAATGATGTTGTGGAGGCCAATAAACAAAACCAAGAAAAGAAGTTCTTGAATCTCTATTCATGTTGTTGTAGACTATCCATTAGGCTGTGCCTTGGTAGAAATGTTTGTGTTATTAAACTTATAACTAAATGGAATGTTGACTTAAATAGATATGTTTGTGATAGATTAAAATTCAACCATCCACAAACTGTGATAAAGAATGAATGTGCTAAAGATTTCTTATTGCTTTTGAAGGAGTGGGAGCAAATTTGTGCATCCTACTCCTTGTTGAAAAGCAATACACAAGCACACCCTATGTTGAAAGAAGGTGATGAGGATGTGGAAGATGATGATGATGGTGTAGATGATGATGGGGGATCATGTGACAATGATGAAGGATAAATTTTTTAAGTAGAAGAGATTTAAGAAGTTTGAAAAGCAATACCCCAGCACACCCTTTGCTCAAATGATTTTTCTGTTTGACTTTTGAAAACTAAAAAATTTCTTGGTTTTTCTTAAAATGTTAAGTGGCGACATCTATATAAAATTGGTTTTCTCTTTAAAAGTTAAATTGAACCGATTATTTATAATTTAATTCTTTATTTATTTTTTACACTTACGCAAATGGAAAGGTGACCCTACTCGAGAATTAATTAAGTTCAAACCATAATAACTTGTCTGTTCGATTATTTGCTGATAATATTTTTTTTTTCGTTTTTTCTATGACTTATTTAATGATAAGTTCATTTTGCATTGATGGCATTTGCCTCACCATAACAAAAATACAGTATATTAATGCACAATTTTGCGAACCCGCACCCGATCTTTTTTATACTTAACCATTTTTGGAATGACCGACAATTAATTTGTTCATCGTATATTCAATGGTTGTCATAGTTCCAACCTAAGTTGCCCACTTGGTCCTCGTCTTTGAAAAGCCATTCCTAGTCAACTAGCGTAGAGTAATAAAAAATCCCTAGATTTAGCGCATTTGAACTAAGATGATCCAAAACCCAAGGTATGTTCGGCTCATTAGATTCCCACCTTGTTTCTGCCCATTCAGCAATGCCGAGCTATTGGAAAGATTCTCCGACAAAGTTATTGTAGTCTCTAAATGACCTGCAGTAGTAGTGGAAAACATGAATTCAGTTGCGGATGATGTAGCGAAAGGTTTTACGGTTGAGTTTTGTGATGATGATGAGTTTGTTGAAGATGAGGATATTGTATGTGATAGTTTGAACGATGAATCGTTTGATCAGAGAAGCAGATAAAAGTTGTTGGGCAGGTGAATAAGGAACAAGAGTGCGTATTTTACGACACAAGTGTAGTGGTGATGAATCTATGGAGAAATGGATTCATCGCTACATTATAAAGGATAAAGTTAATGTGAAATAGTGCACCTACAAGCCTAAATTTCAAAGATGATTTCAAGAAATTAATCTAGGTCAAGTGCTATATTACCCAGACATTGGTTGAAAAACTCGTTTATAAAATTTGGGATGATACTCATGTGAAAGATAAATATGGTAAATATGATTATATGTGCAAGATTGTTGAATTTTTTGAAGGTGTCGATGATACAAAGTATTTTTTTACTGATCAATGGTTTTACAAAGTCAAGGATACTGTAATTAAAGCTCATGAACAGTTTATCAACAACAATTATGTTCTCTAATATAAAATTAAGAATGACAACCATCTTGATTGTCTTGTAAAGAAAATCAAGATTGTTCCAATACCCTCAAATGTCAGCTTATAGTTCAACGAAAGTTTGAGATCAAAATATGACTATCTCTATGACATGAGGAACATGTCTCTATTCTCTTCATTATTATCTTACTACCAAATGTTTCAAGTCCTGATAGTGAATCAGATTCCACCATATCAAGCAACAATGATATTTTGGAGGCCAATGAATAGAACCAAGAAAAAAAAATCTTAGATCTCTATTCCAGTTGTTTTAGAATGTCCACTAGGTTTTGCCTGGGTAGCGATGTATGTGGTGTTAAACTTGTAATTAAATGGACGGCTGACCTAAATCGATATATTAAAATTCAACCACCCACAATATACGATAAGGAATAAATATGTTGAAGATTTCTTATTTCTTTTGAAGGGGTGGTAGCAGCTTTGTGTATTCTACTCCTTGTTGAAAAGCAACACTCTAGCACATCATTTGTTAAAAGTAGTAGATGAGGATGTGGAATATGATGATGATGGTGTAGATTATGATGGGGGATCTTGTGACATTGATGAATGAGAAATTTTTAAAGTGAAAGAGATTTAAGAAGTTTGTTATGTTGATATTAGATGTTTGAAAAGTAATACCCCAGCACACCCTTTGCTCAAATGATTTTTATGTTGAAGTCTTTTGAAAACTAAATTTTTTCTTGATTTTTCTTAAAAATTAAGTGGCAACACTTATATAATTTTTATTTTGCTTTATCTATGCCTTATTTGTTTAAATTGTGATATTAACTATTTTTTTTTTGTAATTATGGCATTTCTTTCACCACAACATAAATACAATATATTCATGAACAGTTTTGCGAACTCGCACCCGGTCTTTTTTATTCTTAATCATTTTTAGAATGACCGGCAATTAATTGGTTCATCGTGCGTTCAATGGTTGTCGTAATTCCAACCTATATTGTTCGCTTAGGTCCTGGTCTTTGAAAATACATTGATTGTCAACTAGCGTAGAGTGTAAAAATCTCTCGATTTAGCGCATTTGAACTAAGATGACCCAAAACCCAAGGTATGTTGGGCTAATCAGAAGCACACATTATTTTTAACGGGGCCATTCAGTAATACCGAGTTATTGGAAATATTCTACGAAAAAGTTAGCGTAGTCTCTAAACGACATACAATAGTAGTAGAAAACGTGAATCTAGTTGTGGATGAAGTAGCGATAGGTTATACAGTTGAGTGTTGTGATGATGATGAGTTTGTTGAAGATGAGGATATTATGTCTGTTAGTTTGAACGATGAATCGTCTGATAAGAGAAGGGGATAAGAATTGTTGTGTAGGTGAATAGGGTACAAGAGTGTATATTTTATGGTAAAAATGTAGTGGTAATGAAGCTATGGATAAATGGACTCATCAATACATTATAAAGGATAATGTTAAAGCAAATGGTGCACCTATAAGCCTACATATCCTAGATGATTCTGAGAAATTAATCTAGGCCAAGTGCTATTTTACCTAGGCATTGGTTGAAAATTTAATTTATAAACTTGGGGATGAGGTTCATGTAAAAGATAAAAATGGTAAAGATGATTATATAAGAAAGATTTTTGAGTTTTTTTTAGGTGTCGATGATATATTTTTCACTGCTCAATGAATTACACAGCCAAGGATACCGTAATTAAATCTCATGAAAAGTATATCAACAACAAATTTATGCTCTAATATAAAATTAAGGATGACAACCATCTTGATTGCCTTGTAAAAAAAATCAAGATTTTTCTAATATCCTCAAATGTAAGCTTACAGTTACAGGAAAGCTTGAGATCAAAATATGAGTATCACTATGACATGAAGAACATGTTCCTATTCTCATCATTATTATCTTATTATCAGATGTTTCAAGTACTGATAGTGAATTAGATTCCACCATATCAAGCAACATTGATGTTGTGGAGGCTAATGAACAGAAGCAAGAAAATAAGCTCTTGGAATCTCAATTCCAGTTGTTGTAGAATGTCCACTAGGCTGTGCCTGGGTAACGATGATTGATTTGTTAAACTTGTAACAAAATAGAGTGTTGACCTAAATAGATATGCTTGTGATAGATTAAAAGACAACTACCCAAAAACTGAGATAAGGAATGAATCGGCTGAAAATTTCATATTGCTTTTAAAGGAGTGGGAGAAGCTTTGTGCATCCAACTCCTTGTTGAAAAGTAATACTCGAGCACACCCTTTGTTGAAGGTAGGAGATGAGGATGTGGAATATGATGATGATGGTGTAGATGATGAGGAGGATCATTTGACAATGTTGAACGAGAAATTTTTAAAGTGATAGAGACATAAGAAGTTTGTTATGGTGATAATATATGTTTGGAAAGCAATATTCTAGCACACCCTTTGCTCAAATGATTTTTCTGTTCAAATCTTTTGAAAACAAAACATTTTCTTGATTTTTCTTTAAAAATTAAGTGGCGATACTTATACAAAATTGGTTTTTGTATCTATTATTTAAAATTTAAGTCTTTATTTCTTTTTTACACTTAAGAAAATAGAAATGACGACTGTATTGGAATTTAATTAAATTCTAACTATAATAACTTGATTGTTTGACTATTTATTGATAATTGTTGATTTTTTTTCCATTTCTATGTCTTATTTGTTTAAATTGTGCTATTCATGGTCATTTTGCACTAAATGCATTTCCTCCATCATAAGATAAATTCCATATATTAAAGAATAGTTTTACGAACCCGCAATAGGTATTTTTTATACTTAACCATTTTCAGAAAGACCAACATTTAATTGGTTCATTGTGCGTTCATTGGTTGTCGTAGTTCAAACTTAAGTTGTTTGATTAAGTCCTGGTTTTGTAAAATTCACTCTTAGTCAACTAGCGTAGAGTGAAAAACATTCCTCAATTTAGCGTATTTGAACTCAGATGACCCAAAATCCAAGGTATGTTGGGCCATTAGAAACCCACCTTATATCTAATGGGCCCATTCAGCAATGCCAAGCTATTGGAAAGATACTCCGACAAAGTTATCATAGACTTATAAATGACATGCAGTAGTAGTGGAAAACGTAAATCAAGCTGTGGATGAAGTAGGCAAAGGTTTGATAGTTGATTGTTGTGATGATAATGACTTTGTTGAAGATGAGGATATTCCATGTGATAGTTGAACGATGAATCGTCTGATCAGAGAAGGTGTTAAGAGTTTTTAGGCAAGTGAATAGGGAGCAAGAGTGTATGTTTTATAGGAAAAGTGTAGTGATAATGAACCTATGGAGAAATGGAAACATCAATACATTATAAAGGATAACGTTATAGCAAATAGTGCCGCTATAAGCCTAAATTTCCAAGATGATTGCAAGAAATTAATCTAGGCCAAGTGCTATTTTGGGGTGATGCTCATGAAAAAAGATTCAGATGGTAAAGATTATTATATAAGTAAGATTGTTGAGTTTTTTCAAGATGTCAATGATATGAAGTATATTTTACTGCTCAATGGTTTTACAAAGCCAAAGATATTGTAATTAAATCTCATGTACAATTTATCAACAACAAGTGTGTGCTCTAATATAAAATTAAGGATGACAACCATATTGATTCCCTTGTAAAGAATATCAAGATTGTTCAAATACCCTCAAATGTAATATGACAGTTCAAGTAAAGTTTGAGATCAAAATATGACTATCACTATGAAATGAAGTATATGTTCCTATTCTTGTCATTATTATCTCACTATCAGCTGTTTCAAGTCCTGATAGTGAATCAGATTACACCATATCAAGCAACAGTGATGTTGTGGAGGCCAATGCACAGAACCAAGAAAAGAATATCTTGGATCTCTATTCCATTTGTTATAGAATGTCCACTAGGATGTGCCTAGGTAGCCATGTGTGTGGTGTTAAACTTGTAACTAAATGGATTGTTGACCTTAATTGATATGCTTGTGATAGATTAAAATTCAACCACCCATAAACTGTGCTAAAGAATGAATGTGCTGAAGATTTCTTATTGCTTTTGAACAACTGGAAGCAACTTTGTGCATCTTACTCTTTGTTGAAAAGCAATACCCAAGCACACCCTTTGTTGAAAGAAGGAGATGAGGATGTGGAAGATGATGATGATGGTGTTGATGATGATAGGGATCTTGTAAAAATGATGAAGAAGAAAATTTCAAAGTGGAAGAGATTTAAGAAGTTTGTTATGGTGATATTAGAAGTTTGAAAAGAAATACCCCAACAAACCCTTTGCTCAAATGATTTTTGTGTTTAAGACTTCTGAAAACTAAAGATTTCTTGATTTTTCTTAAAAAATTAAGTGGCAACACTTATATAAATTGGGTTTTCTTTAAAAGTTAAGTTAAATCGATTATATATAATATGAGTCTTTTTTTATTTTTTACAGTAATGAAAATAGAAATGGCGACTCTGCTGGAGATTTAATTAAGTTCTAACCGTAATAACTTGTCTGTTTGACTTTTTGTTGATAATTGTTGTTTTTGTTTTACTTTTTCTATGCCTTATTTGTTGAAATTATGATATTAACTGTCATTTTGCATTGATGGCATTTTAGTCACCACAACATAAATATAGTATACTAATGAACAGTTTTGCTAACCCGTATCCGGTCTTTTTTATACTTAACAATTTTTGGAATGACCGACAATTAATTGGTTCATCGTGCGTTCAATGGTTGTCGTAGTTCCAACCTAAGTTGTCCGCTTGGGTCCTGGTCTTTGAAAAACCACTCTTAGTCAACTAACATAGAGTAAAAAAATCCCTCGATTTAGCGCATTTGAACTAAGATGACAAAACCGTAGGTATGTTGGGCCCATAACAACCCACCTTATTTCTAATGGGCCCATTCAGCAATGCCAAGCTATTCAAAAGATTCTTCGACAAAGTTATCGTAGTCTATAAAGGAACTGCAGTAGTAGTGGAAAATGTGAATCCAGTTGTGGATAAAGTAGCGAAAAGTTTTACAGTTGAGTGTTGTGATGATGATGAGTTTGTTGAAGATGAGGATATTGTATGTGACACTTTGAATGATAAATCGTCTTATCAGAGAAGTTTATAAAAGTTATTGTGCAGGTGAAAAGGAAGAAAAAGTGTGTATTTACGGAAAAAGTGTAGTGGTACTAAAGCTATGGAGAAATGGATTCATCAATACATTATAAAATATAAGGTTACAGCAAATGGTGCACCTATAAGCCTGCATTTCCAAGATGATTCCAAGAAATTAATATTGGCTAAGTGTTATTTTACCCAGGCATTGGTTGACAATCTCATTTATAAACATTAGGATGATGCTCATGTAAAAGCTATAGATGGTAAAGATGATTATATAAGAAAGATTTTTAAGATTTTTCAAGGTGTCGATGATACGAGCTATTTTTTACTGCTCAATGATTTTACAGAGCCAATGATACTATAATTAAAGCTCATGAAATGTTTATCAACAACAAGTGTGTGCTCTAATACAAAATTAAGGATGACAACCATCTTGATTGCCATGTAAAGAAAGCCAAGATTGTTCAAATATCCTCAAATATAAGCTTACAATTGAAGGAAAGTTTTAGATCAAAATATGACTTCACTATAACATGAAGTACATGTTCTTATTCTAGTCATTATTATCTTACTATCATATGTTTGAAGTGCTGATAGTGAATCAAATTCCACCATATCAAGCAACAATGATGTTGTGGAGGCCAATGAATAGAAGCAAGAAAAGAATCTCTTGGATCTCTATTCCAGTTGTTCTAGAATGACCACTAGCCTGTGCCTCGGTTGCGATGTTTGTGGTGTTCAACTTGTAACAAAATGGACTGTTAACCTAAATCGATATGCTTGTGATAAATTAAAAGTCAACCACCTAGAAACTGAGATAAGAAATGAATCTGCTGAAGATTTTTTATTGCTTTCTAAGGATTGGGAGCTGCTTTGTGGATCCTACTCCTTGTTGAAAAGCAATACCCGAGCACACCTTTTGTTGAAAGTAGGAGATCAGAATGTGAAAGATGATGATGATGGTGCATATGATAATGAGGGATCTTGTGACAATGATGAAGGAGAAATTAAGTGGAAGAGATTTTAGAAGTTATTTATGGTGATATTAGAAGTTTGAAAAGCAATACCCCAGCACACCCATTGCTCCAATGATTTTTCTTTTTAAATATTTTGAAAACAAAAAAAAATTCTTTAGTTTTCTTTAAGAATTAAGTGGCGACACATATATAAAATTGTTTTTTCTTTAAAATTTAATTTAAATGGATTATTTATAATTTAAGTCTTTATATTTTTTTTACACTTATGAAAATAGAAATGGTGACTGTGCTAGCTATTTAATTAAGTTCTAACCATAATAACTTGATTGTTTGACTATTTGTTGATTTTTTTGCCTTTTCTATGCCTTATTTGTTTAAATTGTGATATTAATTGTAATTTTGCATTGATGGTATTTCCGTTACCACAACATAAATACAGTATATTAAAGAACAATTTTACGAACCAACAACCGGTCGTTTTTATAGTTAACCATTTTCGGAATGACCGACAATTATTTGGTTCATCGTGAGTTCAATGGTTTTCGTAGTTCCAACCTAACTTGTCTGCTTGGGTCTTGGTCTTTCAAAAACAACTCTTAGCCAACTAGTGTAAACTGAAAATACATCCCTCAATTTAGTGCATTTGAGCTAAAATTGTAACACCCCGAATTTGAAAGAGGTAAAATACTAGCTTTTGGGAAATTGCAGGTGACACCTACAACCAGCCATCCCTGGCCCATAGACTGACCCACGAACTCTAGGTAGGGGTCCGTGGATTGGCCAACAAGAAATCTGCAAGACTCCAGGACCACGACCTGACCAACGGACCGACGGTCATACCACGGTCCGTGGTCGGAGGCCTGTAGGTTGAAACCTCAGAAAAATAGTCTCTAATACTCGATCCACAGTTGACCAGGATGGACCGTAGGTCCATCAATGGTTCGTCGATTGTTGTCTCGTGGGTCGGGTATTAGAAGTTATTTTAGGGACTTAAGGCTCTTTTCCGGATTTAATTAAATTAATGTGGTGTGGTTTTTTCCTAAACTTTGACCACCTATATAAGTATTTTTAACCACTAAAATCCCCCAATTAAGTCATTCTCTCAAACCCCCAAAGGAATTCCCAAAACTCCTCTCAAATATTCTCTCTCTAGAAGGAAGAAGAAGAAGTAAGAAGAGGAATCTAGTTCAAGTTCAAGTCTCCAATTGTCAAAATTCTGTGAAATATTTGACCAAGGAATGATGGCTTTTCATCCATGGGATCCTTCCTCCCATGGAGTCCCTTGAATTCCCCAATTGTGATGTCTAAATCCCCAATTCTAGTTGGGGTTTCTTCCAATGTTGTGGGTTGTGATGAATGTTGATCCAAATAGTTGGATTATTATTTTTTATGATAGAATTTATAGAATTACATGTATTTAGGACTAAATGACATGTACCCATACTTATCCTATTATTTTAGGGTGGAATTGATATGTGGGTTTGATGCCCTGTGAGGGAAACTCTATGGGCTAGATATCTCCTTATAGGATTGATGAATTATGATTAGAATTGCTTTAGATGGAAGCATATATGATGAATATGGTATTAATTTGCTTGAAACTAAAGCATAGAAGATGTCCACTAATTCAAGGAGGAAACATCCACTTCAACTCAACATATTCAATGCAATACAAAGAAGTATGAATTATATTTAAACAACTTATTGATGCATGATATTCTCATAATTTATCATGCTCAAGGAGGAACTACCATCTCTTAACTAAAACATGTTCATTTATTCATCTCATGAAGTACAATAGGCAACTCTTACTCAAAGCACCACAACATGAGGGAAACATTTCACATAAACTCATTTCCTTTCAAAACACAAGTTTTCATGAACATGCATTATATAAAGAAGTCATGGCAACATACGTCACTCCCCGAACTACCCCCGAGACGCGGACACGGGACCTAGATCCACAAGTGATCCCAAGCTAACTCTTCTTGCATGATCATGAGCATACTAAAGATAATAAACTGATGCATAAGCTAAATCATAAGTAAAATAAAAAGATGGGGAATACCCATATACTATATATAACTGAGATAAATAAAAACTGATAAGTTTAATACAAACAAGAGATTAGCTCAATACTAAGTTGATTCTAACTATGTCCTAAAATAGTCTCTAACTGACTAGAAATGTTGGGATATCCCCCAACTAGATATAGTGAAACTGAAACTAAAGGACTAAAAATACTTAAAAGATTAATACGTCACTAGTCCTCGAAGAATGAGGACTCACCACTGATGCTGCTGAATTGACGATCAGGGACCGATCTAAGCGTGACCTAGATGCTAAGAACCTGGACCTACAACATGAGAAGATGTAGAGCAGAGTATGTGTCAGTACTTGAAAGGTACTGAGTATGCAGGATAGAATACAACTAAAATAACGTATAACTGAACGAAACAAACAAGCAATGATATATTCTGAACATGATATAGATACTGAATGATGAGCTAACTGAATGTAATGACCAATTTATAACATTCTCAAACTTAATACTGAATATACTAATAAATGGTCGACGCAATAGAATCTGACTGAACTGTGGGAGCTACTAATTACCGATAATAAAACCACATGAGCTAAATGTGGAGTCCGATGTATACGCCCCATCGAGATGACCCAATATACCCAGCCAGAGGTATAAAGGCATGCTGGCGTGATCACTAAAATGATGCCCACAGATTGGACTTACAACCTACGTGGCTAGTAGTTCTGGGACTATTTGGGTTCGTTGAACCCTAGTCCAACTCGGTATTCTGCTACTCCCAATGGATTAGGTAATTAACACATTATGACTGAATTTCTGAAAGTTACTGGATAGCTCAATCTGAACATGTATACTGAGAATGCAACAATTAATCTGATATTGATGCATTAATAACTGAGGCATGTTTAACTGAAATATCTGACCTAGCATGTATAATTGAAGAACTAAAGAATTACATAGTTAGGGTTCTGAAATTCATGCAATAAACTGAATATTAACATACTAATCTGATTTGGATCATTCTAACAGCTAAGAACCCAATAATTCAAACATTCAAGAAAACCCTAGGTCTAGTCATAATAAGGGAATCAAGAAACTGACTGAAAACTAGGAACCTAATGGGTGAAAGGAACCCACTAGTGAAATCCCACATACCTGGTGACAAATTCAACGGAGAAATCTTTCGATTTCGGGGCTGGTATTGATGGAATCTTGTTGCGTTCTTGAACTAGGGTTGGTGGACTCTTTTCTCTCTTCTTGTTTCTAATTTTATATGTTTTGATTAATGATTTGACTTAGTTAAGTTCTAGTTATGTTTCTAGGGTAAAATTGACCTAAACCACAAAATTTAGGGATAAAATGACGAGGTTTAAAAGTCTAACGAAGAAGGAAAAGACCAAAATAACCCTGACTTAAATTGAAGACGGGCTGACCACGGCAATCTTCACGGACCGTGAAAGGGACCACAGACTGTGTAGTCGGTCGTGGTCTGGAATTAGTCCCAGGAACTGGGGCCTCTATTTCACGAGCCCTTACCATGGCCCGTTTGAAGGACCATGGACCTTGAAGGTCCCCGTGGTCCTCAATTAGGCTGAGGTCTGGAGGCTCAGCTCAAGGGACCTACTGGTTAATCCTCACGAACAGTCCCACGAGCCATCATGAAAACCACGGACCGTGAAGGCCCTCGTGATCTTCACTTGGGCATGGGTGTCTGAAAGGTTTTCCACGGGCATCACCATGGCCCGTCATCAAGACCACAGACCGTGAATGTGCTTGTGGTCTAATTCCTGGGCCTGCTAACTTCCAAGTCAAGTCCACAGACGGTTCCATGGACCATGGACCCTATCACGGTCCATGCACCTTGCCGTGGTACAAGTAATTTTTTTGCCTTTTTTCTCTAGGTCTGATTTTCGAGGTGTTACAATATCTCCCCCTTGGGAACATTCGTCCTCGTATGAAGACTAAACAAGCTGGATTGGAGGGAAAAAGCTGCAAACCCTACCACTAAACACTAAAGGCTAAATTTCTGATTGAACTGAGTTCCAAAACATGAAAATACGCTGATAATGCAAGTATAGACCGGAGGAACATTCTACTAAGACTGAATTCACACATGAATGACTGAAAAACTGAAAAGGAACTATTACCTCATGCTGGAGTGGATTCAGAAGGAAATAGGTGAGGATACTTGGCTTTCATGGCTGCTTCTGCTTCCCAAGTAGCTCCCTCTACGGACTGACTCCTCCACCAAACCTTGTTTGAAGCGACTTCATTGTTTCTCAACCTTCTAACCTGTCGATCAAGAATATCAACTGGTTCATCCTCATAAGAAAGACTATCTTTCACAACCACACTCTTTAATGGCACTACGGATACTGGATTACCCACACACTTCTTCAGTAGTGAAATGTTAAAGACTAGATGCACTACTTATAAATTTGCTGGCAACTCTAACTCATAAGCCACTTTACCAATCCTTTTCAGAATCTGGTAAGGGACTACTTATCTGGGACTGAGCTTCCCTTTCTTGCCAAACCTCATCACCCCCTTCATGGGTGACACTTTCAGGAAAACCCAATCATCAACTTGGAACTCTAGTTCCCTTCTCCTTACATCTACATAAGACTTCTGGCGACTCTGGGCTGCCTTAAGTCTATCTCTAATGAGTTCCACATTCTCCATAGCATAATGAACTGAATCTGTCCCTATTAAGGTTGCTTCACCTACTTCAAATCAACCAACATGAGATCTATAACTGCGCCCATACAACGCCTCACAAGGGGCCATCTGAATGTTGGAATGGTAACTATTGTTGTAGGCGATCTCAACAAAAGGAAGGTGATCATCCCAACTACCCTTGAAATTGATCACACAAGCTCTCAACATGTCCTCTAAGGTCTGAATGATACTCTCTGCCTGATCCTCCATCTACGGATGAAATGCTGTGCTAAGGTTAACCTGTGTACCAAGACCCTTCTGAAATGATTTTCAGAAATGAGAGGTAAACTTAGGACCTCTATCTGAGATGATAGACAAAGGAAACCCATGCAATGTAACAATCTCATTAATTTAAAGATTGGAGTAATCCTCCACTAAATCTGTAGTCTTGACCGCCAAAAAGCAAGAAGACTTAGTCACTCTATCAACAATAACCCAAATAGAGTCATGTTGTCTGCGAGTATGAGGTAAACCTATGATGAAGTCCATGTTGATCACTTCCCATTTACATGTAGTATGTCGATCTCTTGAGTCATACCTCCTGGTTTATGATGTTCTACCTTGACTTGCTGGTAATTGGGCACTTAGCCACAAAATCTGCTATATCTCTTTTCATACCATTCCACTAACAGACTTCCCGCAGATCGCGGTACATCTTAGTGGAACTTGGATGAATAGAATATCTGGAATTATGGGCTTCTGCAAGAATATGTTGTCTTAACTCTCCCACATTAGGTATACATAATCGACCATGATAGCGAAGCACACCATCTCTCCCTTGGGAGAATACCTCCACTCTCTGTTGATGGACTGCACCTTTTAACTCTAGCAATATTGGATCACTGTCTTGCTATTCCTTAACTTCCTCTACCAAAGAAGATTCTGACCCCTTCTAAACTCTTACACCACCAGTTGATATGCTCATAAGACGAACTCCTAGATGAGAAAGTCTGTGAACATCCCTTGCTAGCTCATTTCTTTCTACCTAAACATGTGCTAAACTACCCATGGATAATCTGCTATTACATTTGCCTTACCCGGATGGTAATGCACACTTATACCATAATCCTTGAGGAACTCAAGCCACATTCTCTGGCAAAGATTTAACTCTTTCTGGGTGAATAGATACTGGAGGCTCTTATGGTGTGTGAACATAACTACATGAACACCATACAAGTAGTGTCTCCAAATCTTGAGTGCAAACACCACTGTTGCAAGCTCTAGGTCATAAGTCGGATAATTCTTCTCATGTACCTTAAGTTGTCTAGAAAAATAAGCTATAACTTTACAACACTGCATCAACAGAAAACCTAGGACGACTATGGATGCATCACAATAGATCACATAACCATCTGAACCCTCTAGCAGAGCTAAGACAAGAGTTGTAGTCAACCTAATTTTCAATTCTGCAAAGCTTTTCTCACAATCATCTAACCACCAAAATTTGACCATCTTCTAAGTCAACCTAGACAGTGGTGAGGATATGGAAGAAAATCCTTCCATGAACCTTCTTTAATAACCCGCTAGACCCAAGAAACTTCTGATATCTGTAGCAGAGGTAGGTCTGGGCCATTGTTTCACTGTTTCTATCTCCTGGGAATCTACTTAAATTCCTTCACTAGACACAATATGCCCAAGGAAAGAAACTGATTGTAACCAAAACTCACACTTGTTGAATTTTGCAAATAACTAGCGATCTTTGAGAGTTTGCAAAACAACTCTCAAATGACTCGCATGTTCTTTCTCATTCCTAGAGTAAATGAGGATATCATCAATAAAGGCGATAACAAATAAGTTCAAGTACTGCTTGAACACTTTGTTTATCAAATCCATGAAAGCTGCATGAGCATTGGTTAGTCTAAATGACATTACTACAAATTCATAATGACCATACCGATTGTAAAGGTTGTCTTCATAATGTCACTATCTCTTACTTTAAGCCGATTATAACCCGATCTGAGGTCTATCTTTCAGAAATGACTAACACACTGAAATTGGTCAAACAAGTCATCAATCCTAGGGATGGGATACTTATTCTTGATTGTGACCTTGTTTAACTGTCTATAGTCAATGCTCATTCTGAGAGAACCATCTTTCTTCTTTACTAACAACATTGGTGCACCTCAAGACGAAATACTAGGTCTGATGAAGCCCTTATCTAGAACATGTTTCAACTGCTCTTTCAATTTCTTAAGCTCAACTGAAGCCATTTTGTAAGGAGGAATAGAGATAGGCTGGGTATCTGGAATGAGATCAATTCTAAATTCGAATTCCCTATCAGGAGGAAATCTAGGAAGATCTTCTGGAAACACTTCTGGAACTCATTAGCAACTGGAACTAACTCATGAGTTGGGGTTTTGGAGCTTGAATCCTTAACCTGAACTAGATGATAGAGATAACCCTTAGAGATCATATTTCTGGCATTAAGGTAAGAAATGAATCTACCCATAGGCACCAAGCTACTAATCTTCCATTCTAAGATTGGTTCGTCTAGAAACTGAAAACGAACAATCCTAGTTCGACAATCGACTGAGGCATAATAGTAATGTAACATATCCATGCCTAGAATGACATCGAGGTCTACCATTTCTAACTCTACAAGATCTGCTTAGGTGACTTTCTGAGAGACTGTGACAAGGCAATTTTTATATACCCGTCTAGCTATAACTGGGTCACCAACTAGAGTAGAGACTGAGAATGCTTTTAAGAGAGTTTCTGGACTAACACTGAATCAGATTGTTATATAAGGAGTTACAAAAGAAAGAGTGGCCCTTGGATCTAACAAAGCATAAACATCGAGATCAAAGACTCGTAACGTAGCAGGGACTATATCAGGAGAATATTCCTGATCTTGGCGAGCTTGAAAAGCATACAACCTGTTTTGGCGCTGTCAATCACCTGTACCATATGAGTTACCCTTCTGAGTTGGGTGATCTGCTGGCGCTCCTGAAGTTCTGGACTGAGCTCTACCCACTACAAGAAAAACAACCTCTAAGGAAGGGAAATCTAGTCCTTAAAAGTCAGAATCTGGTCCTAAATGAGCTATTGAGATGGGAAAAGGCTGGTTGCCACCCGTCCTTAAAGCCTTCTTCGCTAAAGGTTTACTGCAACGGGTTTCATTAGCTGGTCGTTAAATGATTTTTGGGACGGGGGAAAACATTGGTCGTTACATTATTTTAAAGATGACATTTCTGGTCTCAAATAGACGATTTATATTGTGTGAAAGTGTTACTTTCTAGTCGTTAATCTTTTTTAGCGACTAGAAACAACCTGGACCTTGTACTCTTTGGCGACGAGAATGGTCTGGTCTTAAATATCTTTTAGAGACGAGATTTTTTTTCTTCTTAGATTTACCTTTAGAGACAAGCAATAATATTGGTCTTTAATTAACCACCAATGGATCTAGAGCTCAATATCACAAAAAAATAAATTTCATCTATAAGTATAGAATTGCTACTGAAAATCTCGATACAAAAAGAGAGAGAGAAATATATTAATTGCAATAAATTAATTAACATCTCAGATGTTAGTTTTGATATTTTCTTAAGAAAAAACATAGCTAAGATCTGAGTTAGACTATAATATCAAGTATTGCATAACATTCAAGCAAAACAATAATGAGTTTGTGCATCTTCTTTAGCTTCATCTTGACTTGTAACTTCGATCATCAAATTCTGCAAGTACAAAATTTTAGATGATGTTAAATAATGATTGGTATACTAATATACACCAAAAAAAGCATCTCAGCTTGTATAAAGATCCTTAAGGCTGCAAAGTATATGGAACAAAAAGGCCTACAGGAACATGACATTATGCAATTGGATAGTTTCTCTACACATAAGATGTATCTACAGATTAGAGGTTTCTACCCTAAATGTTATTGGAGAAGGCTTGTGTGAATATTATGATTCATTTTGTTCTTAGCTCTACATGAAAGACTACATACTAAAGTCTAGATCACAAAGTGGACTGATATCGAAGATATGTCAAACTTGCTTTGTTCAAACCATCCAGTAACACTTGGTCAGCTACCAACTTATTTCAAATAGTCTACTTTAATCTGGGGAAATACTCAACTTGACAAGACTGAGCAGAGTTGTAACATAATGGACTGAGGAAATTTACTTGGTCGTGGTAAATGCAAGAGGTCATGCAGTTGTTGTGAATATCTATAGCATGTGGTTAGCGGCTGGAGTATAGTACATTTGGTTAGAGATAAATATGAGGCTACTTCCAACAAAAAGCAAGCATAGACCAATAGTTGATCAAATTCGTTACACATGAAGTCTTGTTCATAGGTAACATGCAGAAGAAAATATCTAGGAAAATGCAACACCTTGAGATACATCCAATTGAAGATTGAATTGTCATACATGAACTATTATGCAAATAAGTCTACCTGCAATGGTTGGGACAATTTGCCCAAGCTTGCAGCAACAATGTGCTTAATGTGATTTTTTTGGTGGGTAAGAAAAATTATTTGCTTACCAAAAAAACATAGCTAACTTTTACACTAGAATTAATTAAACTGCTCACCTCAATTGGAGTCTAACTTTCTTCAAGTGTTATCCAAAAAATATCAACAAAGCTGCAAGAATATAAGAAAAATCAAATAGAAAAGCTTTGAGATGCCAAAGAATTAAAAAACTATTTTGAAGAAACACAACTAAACAGAACTGGTCAGAAAATAGAAACAAATGGACTAAAAAATGAAAAGTAAAAACATAGAAATTGTGCAGCTATGCAGAAAATAAAATTTGAGTAAAAAGAAGTTGAGAAAGCGATTAGTTCTTTTGATCTTATCGAAGCTTGGAACAACTTTCTTTTTCAATTCCCTGAAGTGAAGGATACTATAGTTGAGTGTGCAGCTGGGCAGAAAATATAAAAGAAGATATATGCGCGTGCATAAACAATGTTCCAATAATCAGACAGGACAACATTCTAATGTTACCAAAATTCGTTTGTAGCAAAATAATGGTGGCTCAAGTTCCTCATCATGATACAAAAACTGATGTAGTATATCTTAGAGGCCACTAAAAGAAGGCTATATAATGATAAAATCTTCACATAGAGATCGTGTTTTAATAAGTCATCAATTACATACTCATGCAACATTTAGAATTGTAGGACATGATGTTATGAGTCAAGCTTCCAGAGTTACGTGGAACTCTTCAATAGATTGTTACAATTCTACTGTTACAGGAATCATTTAACAATGAAAAGTGGATAATAAAAATAACCCTTAAAAGAAGACAATCAAGCAAAGTAGTACACACCAGCAAATCCTTATTCCATCAAAGTGTTTAAGTAAAGCTAAGTTCCTACTAGTATGCACCATCAGGTTGAGTAAAATGGATAAGATTTTTATGGTAAAAAAATTGGACCCTGAGAAGTTGTGCGTAGCTGCGCATAAAATAGAAACAAGAGTATGAAAAAGTTGTGTGCACATGTCCAGAAAAATAATAGAGGAAGAAGATGTTTTGCAACTATGTTTAATATCGAAAAAAGTTAAAGAAAATCTGGAGTTGCTATTATAGTAATACAATTTTACATCACTCACTCTTATTTCATAAAAATCATCAGTTAACTGTATCTCCATAAAAAACAGATCAACCATAAAATATTCAACACTTAAAAGTATTATAGTGTTTTTAAAAAGTATATATATTCTCAATACGTGAAGTCTATACACCAACGCATATAAACTCCTCAATTTTAGTGTTAATATTAAAGAGATAACCACCCGTATCAATCTTAGTCCTCCAAATTTTAATCATTATCATTTTCATATTCTTAAATATAAACAATATGTTTCAAAATTACATGCACCTCAGAGTGATCAGAATAAAATTTAACATCACAGTTTCCATAATGATACAAGGATCATTCATTGAGGTGTGATTTCAAATAAAAGAGACTCAACAACTAAAAGAATTCAACTACACAAGACAGCAGAAGAACAAGAGTAACAAAATTGAAAAAGAATAGCTTTGCAAATTCAGAAAATCTTCTAAGGAAAGAATTTATTCCGGTCGAGACTCTAGTAATTTTTAATGGAACCAATGGAGCTACATGTCACCTTTATCATGCTCGTTTTAGAGTGTTCTTCAGGCATTAGGACTAGTCTACTAAGATGGATGAGAATTCATAGGCAAACACTACATTAGAATAAAGAAGTTAACTGGACAGTGACTCATCACAAATGTAAAAAGGGTAAAGCATTCACATGGCTATAGAAGCAACTGTGTATTATATATTGCAAGAAGAATTATAAAATGGTCAGACAAGAAGAGTGAAGAAATAGCACTATAATCAAACATATCATTTGAGACATCCTTTCCAAAGTAGCAAAACGGCCATATGTAGCCTGCTTAAAGTTAATAGCATCAAACCAAAAGCTGTCCAAATATTTCGTAATGAAGAATCCCAGCTATGTATCCAAAAGATACTTCTAGGCTTTATGATCTCGAGGTATTGTGATTAGTATCATTCCAACAAAATGTACGATGGGTATTGTTTTGAAGTAGTTACTTTAATGTACTATAATGTGCTTGTAAAATAGGTATAAATTTTGTCTGATAATTTGACAGAATGTATACCTTCCTATTTAATGAGAGAATTTTATTTTGTTTCATGTAACATACTAACATGAATATGCTGTCCAAGGAGAAAATAATTACTGAATTGGTAAAGCATACATCTGTAACTTTTTTTTTTATCTTTTTAAGTGTTCATCTTCTTACATATAAGAGGCAAGTTGTCGTAAACAATAGAATTCAAGTAGTAGGTGGCTTCCCCCATTAGATTTTATTATGCAGATACATTTGTTTTATCTCCATAGTGTTTTCATGAAAATGATTTTCTGATACATTTTGTGGTTTCTCAACTCAGGCCAGAAAACTGGAGGACATGAATTGAAGATATTATAGATTCAAGTTATATGTGAGCCTCTGCATGACAAACAAATAGAAGAATCATAGAATGATTAAAAACAGTACCTTGTTGAGTAGATTGAATAGACTAAAAATTAACAAAAAATATTAGATATTGGCATAGAACGACTAAGAAGGAAATAAAATCTCTATGTCGTAGTGATTTACCTGACGAATTAATAAATGGTTGTTTAGGTGAGTTATCAATTGAATTTGTTTGTCACCGAGAATCCCACACTCTTTCCCTTTTGATTAATCTGATAATTGATTTTCCCTCTTGAAATTTGGGATTCAAAATGTGACTCTTTTGACTCCGGAATCATCTGAAAACTATTTAGCATCTACACCTATTCAATTGATTCAACAGTAAATTGCCAAATCCATCATACAACTACAAGTTAAGCCATATAACGCGTAAAGAACAACGATCAACCCCATATCAACATTAATCTTTAATAAATATGTTTGGTAAAAGACAATGAAATTGAGCACAACTCTAAAACAATATAATAGACTAAGAAAGTGATGAGACTAAGAAAGACTTATGATAAAAAAATAGTTATTTACATAAAACAACTAGTTCTTCGTCCACACTACAAGTAAATTACTATTTTTTTTAAAAGCAGATCCAAGCGCCTACGAGCTTGTACTTATCTCTTTAGCAAAATAATACGCAAGTAATTTTTGGCTTTAAAGCCCCACAATCTCTTTGTATTATGGATGTAAACATATATATCATATATATGAAACCTAAAACTGATCCTTAACACAAATTTAAACACGTCATTAGTTTAGAGCTGAGCTAATGGAAGAAAAGCAACTTGAATCAAAACAAGCAAAAAATGTCACTGTTACAACTTATGGGAGAAAAGAGTAACTAGATCGGAAAATAGTCACAGCTGAAATTGTATCTCTCGAGCAGAGAGCTGCGGCCACACAAGGAAGAAGATACATGCCTCGAGTTTAGGACAGATTTGCGATGGAAAACTACCTTCGCCGAATTAGGGTAGAGCTGCGATGGAAAAGCAATAGCGATTTGAAGAGAGACATGAGTTTAGGGCAACATTTTAAACTTTTAGAAAATACAGAGCTTTTTAATTTTATTTTAATATACAGTAATTCTTTTGGGCGCACATAAGATTTTAGTAAAAGAAAAGTTCTAGCCCACTTTTTCCCGATCCTTCCCTGCAAGACTTCAATTAAATAATTTGGGACCAGTTACTTAGTTTTTTAGGGACCAAATTTAGTACCTTCACAACAAAGTACATAAATAAGGACCAGAATACAATCTCTTCCTAATACATATATTTTTAGAGACGAGATTATTAGCTTGTCCCTACATGTTGGTCATAAATAAAACTTTTTCTTGTAGTGACCATTATTACCTTTTTGACCTTGTCTAGAAGGACAATCCTTCAATCTATGACCAGACTGATCACACTCAAAGCATCATTCTTTTCTCGCAGGACACTATCCCGGATGGTTCTTACCACTTTTGTTACCTGTAACACTCCCCTGACACTTAGAGCCTGATGCTCCACCTTTCAGATTATCCTTCAACTTGGAGGATGGGACAGTAGCTTATGAGGGTGTTGGAGTCGAAAATTTCTGCTGACCCTGCGAGCGATTTCCACCACACGACTTCTGTTGAGAATAGTCTTAGTTGCCTGTTCTTGCTTTCTTACTCTCCTTAGCTTGTTCGCTAAGCTTATCACCGTCAACCTGCTGAGCATGAGTCATGAGCCTAGAGATATTCATGTCTCCCAACAATATAGCATTCCTGCACTCTGTCTTCACCAAGTCCGAGACTCCATACAGAAACAAATTCAACTAAGCCATGGAATCAACAACCATGTGAGGAGCATGCCTGGAGAGTTGATTACACTTAAGCCCATACTCTTGGACTGTTACGTTACCCTGCCTTAAGTTCATAAATTCCTGGTCATTGGCTTCTCTCAATTCTATGGGGAAAAACTTGTCCAGAAAGGTCTCACTAAAACAATCCCAAGTAATAGGAGCTGCATCTGTACCCCTATTCTCCTTCCACTGAGTATACAAGATATGAGCTAGATCCTTAAGTTGGTAAGATGCTAAATCAACCCATCATTCCAAGTTACCTGCATCACTTAAATGATTTTCTTGACCTCATCAATAAAGTTTTGGGGATCTTCTCCAACTTGCGATCCTAAGAACTCTAGCGGATTCATCATAACAAAGTCTCACACTCTAGCTGCAGCTGACCCAACATTGGCGTTTGCCTGAACTGGAACCCGCTGATTGTTCTTATTGGTAACACTCTGAGCCAAAATCTTAATGGCATTCAGGAATTCTGCATTAGGAACTTCTCGATCTAGGATTGGAGGAGTTGCGTTTGCGTTCCTGGCATCCGCATTCCTGGCATCCGCATTCCTGGAGTTAGCTCTACGAGGAGGCGTGATCACTGAAACGTAGAACATCGAGTTAGAATGGAATTAGATCATACCATACGCACGATAAGAGTAACGAAGAAAATGAAGATTTTCCCTAAGACACTTTGTAGCCTCCTTCTCATTAGATGTGGTGCACTTCACACCCATAAAATAGACTCTACTTAGTGCGGCTTTTTAGACATCCTAGGACACTTAAAACTAGTGCTCTGATACTAAGTCTGTCACGCCCCGAACAACCCCCGAGATGCGGACACGGGACCTAAGACCACAAGTGATCCCCAGATAACCCTGCTGGAATGATCATGAGCATACTAAAGATAATAAACTGATGCGGACTCTAAACCATAAGTAAACTGAAAAGATGGGGAATACCCATATACTATAACTTAGATAAATGAAAATTAATGAGTTTAAAACAAAGAAGATATTAACTCATTACTAGGGTGAATTCAGTATTACTAGATGTAGTTAGGGCATGTCCCAACATTTCTAGTCACCACTGATGCTGCTGAACTGACGATCGGGGACCGATCTAAGAAAGATCTTGATGCTGCGATCCTAGACCTACATCACGAGAAGATGTAGCGCAGACTATGTGTCAGTACTTAAAAGCTACTGAAAATGAAAGATAGAATACAACTGAAATAATATATAACTGAACAAAACAAATAAGCTATGATATAATCTGAACATGATATAGATACTGAATGCTGATCTAACTATATGTAATGATCAATTTATAACATGCTGAAACTGAATACTGAATATATTGATAAATGGTCAATGCAATAGAATCTGACTGAACTATGGGATCTACTAATAACCAATAATAAAACCATATGATCTAACTGTGGAGTCCGATGTATATGCCCTGCCAGAGGTATAAAGGCATGCTGGCGTGATCACTAAGATGATGCCCACACAGGGGACTTACAATTTACGTAGCTCATAGTTCTAGGACTATTTGGGTATGTTGAACGGTAGTCCAACTCGGTATTATGCTACCCCAATGGATTAAGTAATTAACACATTATGACTGAATTTCTGTAAGTTACTGGATAGATCAAACTGAACATGCAAACTGAGAATGCAACAATTAATCTGATATTGATGCATTAATAACTGAGGCATGTAAAACTGAATAACCGAAATATGTGGCCTAACATGTATAATTCAAGAACTAAAGAATTACATAGTTAGAGTTCTGAAACTCATGCAATAAACTGAATATTAACATACTAATCTAATTTGGATCTTTCTAACAGCTAAGAACCCAATAATTCTAACATTCAAGAAAACCCTAGGTCTAGTCATAATAAGGAAATCAAGAAACTGACTGAAAACTAAGGACCTAATGGGTGAAAGGAACCTACTAGTGAAATCCCATATACCTGCTGACGAATTCCATGGAAAAATCTTTCAATTTTAAGGCTGGAACTGATGGAATCTTGCTGCGTTCCTGAACTAGGGTTGGTCGCTCTTTTCTCCCTTCTTGCTTCTAATTTTCTAAGTTTTTTTTTAATGATTTGACTTAGGTAAGTTCTAGTTATGTTTCTAACCTAAAACTGACCTAAACCACGAAATTTAGGGCTAAAATGATGAGGTTTAAAAGTCTAAAGAAGAAGGAAAAGACCAAAATAACCCAGACTTAAACTGCAGACGGGCTGACCACAACCATCTTCACGGATTGTGAAAGGGACCACGGACCATGAAGGTCCCCGTGGTCCTCACTTGGGCTGAGGTCTAGGGGCCTACTCGTTAATCCTTACGCACACTCCCACGAGCCGTCATGAAGACCACGGACCGTGAAGGCCCTCGTGGTCTTCACTTGGGCATGAGTGTCTGAGAGGTTTACAAAGGGGTTACCGCCTGACTTTCACGGGCGTCACCACAGTTTGTCATCAAGACCACAAATTGTGAGGGTGCTCATGGTTTGATGCCTGGGCCTAATGACTTCCAAGTCAAGTCCATAGACGGTTCCTCAGACCGTGGACCGTATCACGATCCGTGAACCCTACTGTACTACACTAGTGCATGCAATTTTTCTACCTTTTTTCTCTGGGTCTGATTTTCGAGGTGTTACAACATATAAGCACATAACAACAATGTTAGCTAGGCATACCATATCCCCCTTAGGAGTGAGCCTACCCAATCACTTCTAAACATCATTAATCACATAGTCATAGGAAGAATTACATTTTCTCATTAAAAGCAAGCTCAACGCAATCAACATGGTGCCCGAGTTCCATTTCATCAAAGACACAATAAAGCATGTTCATCACACAATTTCATGAAGTCAAATATGCCATCTCCATACTAGAATGCACAACAACATGAGGAACATGTAAATCATGAAAAATCCATTTTATACAAAGTAAGAATCTTTCAAAAACATGCAAGACATAAAGAGATCATGGAAATTTATAAAACACTCATGACCACTAGATATAGAACAATCCCAAAAAGGAACTCTTGGTTTCAAGCTAGAATAGGAATAGAAGAAAAAGATGAGGATATCGGGGATCTCAATCAATGTTGCTACTTCAAGCACATGATCTCCCCTCCTTGAGAGTAAGCCCCTTGTTTACAAAAACCTTAAATACTACTCCTTTCAACACCCTCAAGGAATTATCAAGATTCATTATAACCTTACCGGGCTCTAAAACTAATAGAGATCTAATAATCATGTATCTAAATCCTACCACGGTTAACAAAAGTAACTCTATGGGACAAGGAAATTATAGGACACACATAACATCAAAGACTCCATGCTCAAGAAATGGGTCAAGAAAAACTTATCAATTTAAGCTAGACGAGGAATAGAAGGGAACATAAGGATATTGGGAAATCTCATTGGCCCTTGGCCTCCCAAATAAGCACCTTCAACTAAACCCTTACTAACATACCACTCCTCAACATTTTCATGGAAGCACTTTCTTACTCTTCTATTTCTTGGCTTGCCGGTCTAAGGTCCCAATTGGTAAATTTAAATTAGAGAGGTTCTCATCTAAGCAATCTTGCTCACAAGCAACCTTACCAACACCACTCCAAGTCTCATATGAGCCTACCAAACCGGGACTAAACTTCGCATGTCACTACACCCCTTTAAGGTGAGATTATCAAGCCAGCCTAAATCATGACCATCAAGGACACTCAATGACCTTACCATCTAAGCACATTATCCCCCACTTGGGGTTAGCATATACAAACTCTTTACAATATCACTTCCTTCAATTCTGAGGTTGGAACAAGTCATAATTAAACCTTCACACTCATCACATATTATGATTCTAAATCATGGAGGATTACACTTCTATCATCTTTTAAATGAGTTTATTCATTCAACCCTTATAGGCATCACTCAAACACCACTATCCATCCGAATCCAACATATCATAAAACTCATTATGGCTAAGTTGGGTTATACCAACAACCACTTATGTCCATAATTAAACCCATGAATGCTAAGGACGACACAAAAGTTCATCATATCCCATTTACCAAGTCACAAAAGACATGTATTGCCGGAATAGGAATAAGCATGAAACACATATCGGGAGAAATATTAGGAGGATACTCTTGTCCACCTCTAGCTTGAAAAGCATAGGTCCTAATCTTCTTCATCTCTCTTTCCCTAGCCGTAAGCACCGGGTAATTTCTTAATAGGTTGTCACTTCCACCACAACCAAAACAACCCTTTGTGCCGGCTAGACACTTACCATTATGTTCCTTTCCACACCTAGTACGAGTAGGCCTAATCACATAAGATCCACTACCACTCACTCCTTGAGATTTTGGGGTAGCCACCTCCTTTTTGTTAAACTTAGGGGGATCATTGGAAGAGCATTGACCATAAAACCCTTCTTGGGAGGACTCAGCATCTTCAAGCCTATACCTCTTTGTTCCTCTAGACCTCTCTTCAATTTTCTACTTTTCAAACCGTTGAGCACGAATCACAAGACAATCCATATCCATATCATTCCCAAGCATAAACATAATATATTCCCTTTTTATAAAGTCGGATAAATCCAACACAAACTTACTTATCCTCATTTTAGGGTCGGCCACTATGGATGGAGCATATCTTGACAACCTAGCGAAAACCTGAGCATACTCCTTAACACTCAACCTACCTTGATGAAGGTTAACAAACTAAAGTATCTTAGCCCCTCTCACCTCTAAAGGATAAAAACTATCAATGAACCCATTCTTAAATCCTTCCCATTCTGTGGGGCCAGCTTCTACTGTCCTCACTCCTTTTCATTGACTAAACCACATTAGAGAAACATCTTACAATTGGTAAGCGGCCAATTCCGCCTTCTCTATCGGTGTTACTCCTACAAAGTTCAACACCCTAGATATCTCCTCTATAAACTCTATAGCATCTTCCTCCATCTTTGACCCATAGAAATTCAGAATCTCAATCCCGACTTGAGTCAAACAATGAAAACCATACATAATCCTCCCATTTGACATTAAGTCAATTGGAACTTGAGGGCCTTGAGGAGAATATCCTTGATCATCATAGTCTTCTTTAAACCCACCGGTGCAAGCTCCTTGAGTAGTCATACCTTGTAGATCACCGGATAAGGATTAGAAAAAGACCCTATAAGGTTAAACTCTATCGCACAACATAGAGAATGAAGAAGTGAAGGTTTTCCTAACATACGATAACCTCCAATTCATAAAATGTGGTGCGCTTCGCATTTATGAACAAGACTACTAGATGTTGTTTGAGACATCCTAAAAACCATCCCAACAACCTTATGCTCTGATACAACATTTATCACGAACCAGGGTTACCCCCTAGAAGTAACACATCGTAATTGACTCTGAATGGGTCTCATACAAGCCTCATAGCATTCATGAACATTAAAGCATAGCAAAATAGTGCGGAATTTAAAACTTTTCTTTACAATCAAAGTCTCTTATAAAATGAAAAAGATTCTATGACACTATGTCTCAAAGCATCTATTAAACTTGGAATAAAACTCTTGAAATACAAACTTAGGGATAGGACCGTTACAAAAGTCTAAAAACATAAAAGAAAGACAATAAATGACATGTGGTTGAGCCTTCGAATACAATGAGGACTCACCAATCTTCTTCTTCTAGATCTCCTATGAACCTAGCCACGAGAATGGAATCCAATATCTCCAAAGCCTACACTTCTAGAAAATGTAGAAAGATGGGGTTAGCACAAAACGTACTAAGTATGAAAGCCATGCACAGAACCATTAAATTATGCATGAAAAGGGACATTTAATTTGAAATCATGCTATATGCCATTTTTGAACTTCATCTTTGAAATAGTTGGAGAATGCAACCAATAAGACAACTCACATACATCTCATTACAACATGAGATATATCATTATAATAACAAGCATAGTCTCCAACATCAACATAATACAAATCCCAATCTTCACAATATCTAGCCTCCAATCATAAGTAATACAAAGTCAAATACCAATATGATCTCATCATTAAGTAATTATCACCTAATCAAACCCTAAGAAACATTTGTGCAACGTATGGTTACTAACATGTATTTACAATGTACAACACAAGCCAATATCACATTCATACTCATTTCATAGTAAAGCCATTACCTTGGTAACCCCTAAGGAACACTTGTGCAATGTGTTGTTAGCATCGCATAATGCTAACCCTATTAAGTACTCCTTTGAAGCTACTTTAGTCATGCATTTCATCTTTAGACCTCATTATAATCAATAGTTCACAAATAAGGAAATAGTCATGTACATTACTTGAATTATAAGGAAAGTCATTCATAACAACTATCCATTCAATACACATGCATGCATTCAAATATCATCATCAACTTAAAGGAACCATCCCATGGCATCATACTAAGTTTACTTTTGCAATGTCGGAGTGAAGTCCCATAACCCCACTCCTACTAAGTAAACTAACCAAGAATTCATAGTAGAGTTCATGTCTCATTGGTTATCTTTATTATTTAGGGAAAAGTTACCATAACCGACATAGACCGTGTGAGCTACATCGATTCCGGTGTCGTGTAACCCCACACCGAAAGAAGGTGTCCTACTTGCCTAAGGTAGAACAAAATGTATAGCTATAAGGTGGATCCACAAGCTAAAGACCTATGTGGGCACATAGTTTATGGGATAGGGAGATTGCATCTAGAAATCCGCCCTATTGCATTGGCGGAGGGGCCTTTTCCTTATTGTCCATATCCAGTCGGTGCTAAGCATTATTTCCCAAATTATACATTATTAGTCTTTGAATTTTATTTACTTGTATAAAGGAATACTTTATCCTTCATTCAATACAATTCATCAAAATAGCTCATAGATTCATTAAAGGTGACAATGTACATTCAACTTTAGAATCAACATTAGTATGTGAGTATAGCTTTCACACCAAGATCATGTGTTCTTCTGAGAATGTACTTTCAATCAACACAATAGGATCATCATGGTCATGTATCTTTCATGCATAATAAGGTGTAAAGGTGCATATGAGAACTATACTTTCAACTAACACCATTGATACATCATAATCATGTTTATGCATGGAGTGTGTGTGTGTAATTGTCCTTGCAATGACAAAATAGCAACATTATCATCCTAGACACGTCATTCATAATCAAGTGTAGGGGTAAGGGAAGAATAGCCTTTCAACAATACCACAATATACAAAATATTCATAAGACTTTCAACTTCTAAGTAAATCATAAGTTCACACACAATCTTGTCAACATGTACAAAGCTTCACAATATGCCTTTGAAGGGCTATGGACCAACTCATCCCAAACATATAGCAATAGCACATTATATAAGGGAATACCATGATCCAATAACTCATCAATACTTTGATCACATCATGATTGACACTTTATAAGTATTCATAAACATTCATATATAATCATGATCAAGTCAATTCAAGTTTAGAAGAATTACCCTAAACCAATTCAAGTCTAGGTGATGTAATCTAAGGCATTACATGAAGAATTCTTTATTCAAGGAAGATCACATTTAAACCCTCAATTTGTCTCTTTCATGACACAACCCTAGACTATATCAATTCACCTTATAAATCTTATGTTAATCAAGTATACATGTAAAATCACACTTAGATCATTCAATTACATCATAATTAACTCACATTCAATCAATTGGACCAACTTGCAAAACCATTACATAATGTAAAGAAGAACCATAGCTAGGGTTGGGAAAAACTCATGGATTCTTTGGAATTCAAGTTAAAATCATCTAAACTCAGTAGTATCATAAATAAAAAATATAATTCAACCTTTAAGAGAAATTTTGAAAGGAATCCATGGGGTTGATTTGAAAACCTAGATAATTGGGTTTTCTGGAATTGAGTTAAAAGCTTTTGAAAGGGCTCCTTGGGCAATAGCTTCCCAAGAATGAAGAACTCCCATACCTTAGGTGTAGAATCCAAACAATTTCGTGTAGAAAATCTCCCTTCCTCAAGCTCTAACTTGGTTTCCTTCTTGGTTCTTCAATGGGGTTTCTAGAGAGAAGATTCTTAGAGAGAAGAGTAGTTCGGTTTTGATTTGGGGGACTTGAATAATGAAATCTAAAATAGTATTATATTGTTTTAATACTTTTAAAATATCTTAATACACTTAAAATAACCATCCCCCAACTTATTAGGACTTGGGGTGATCTTACCAATTCACCCCCACAATGGCCGAGATAATTGACAGCAACATATGTGCCATCTACGCCCTAGACTCACGAATCGTGAGTCCATTCATGGACCGTACTGTTGGTCCGTGGTCTAGGGATGAAGCTTTTCAATAGGGGGCTTGACCTACGGATAAAGACCACTAGTTGTAGATCAATATACTGGCTGTGGATTGCATCCATTGTTCACAAGATTTTGGCAGCTTTTTGCTTTAAGGGGAAGCCTTGGGGTTAGGATTTAGGGTCCCCATCAAGGACCCTTGGTTGGTCCTTTGGGGTTCGTACCTTGACACTTAACCCCAATAACCCTCATTCTATGTTCGGGAAGTTAATATACAACCCAAAACAAAACATCAAACTCAAAAGCTCACACGTGAGGCTCTAGTTTCACCTATTTGTTTCCATTAGACTCTAGTTTGGTCTCACTAGTTTTTCGAGTTGTTACAAAATATCAAGCACATATATGTGGACTTCAGCCGGTCCACATCCTTCCTCACCTCAAAAATATAGGTATTCAAGGCTGTCACATCCTCAGTATCACCTTGCCCTCTCTCAAAAACCTCTACTCTCGCTGAGCGGGATTCAATGGAAGCCTTGAGAGGAGTCAATGCACCGCTAATAGCTCCCTCGATCATCCTAAGAATCATGGCCTCTAGCAGGGAGGCACACATATCAGCTGATTGGGCGAAATGCCCCATCTTGTACATCGTGGCCTGGCTGATCGGAGGCCTGGAGGCAGTAGTACTAACAGCAGATCTATGGGGCGGGGGAGTAGGACAAGTAATCAGAGTCTTAGAGGGAGTAGATGTAGATGTACCTGAAGGCCCAGAGGTCGGAGTAGGCATAGCTGCCTCAACATGTAATGTATCGATATCAACCTTCGGGGATGGGTCCACTGAAGCTACTCTCCTTCTATCAGCCTCGTCCCGTGTGAACTCAGCCTCTATGCGTCGAATGTGTCTAGAAGATATGGGTGTAACCTCGACATCCTTGTTCTCATCTCAGGGTACTCCGGCTAGCCGACACAACTCTATGATCAGTACTTGGAAGGGAAGGGACGTCTGGCGCTACTTGGCCCTCATGGCCATCTATTGCTCAATGATCGCACCTAGAATAAGGCTCTTCCAAGCAATAATATATCCAATTTAGGCCGCCTTTAGGTGGCGGAGGATAGGCGTGTTCTGGCATGGCATGATTATACTTCTAATAAACCCGAACCAGTACCTTGGCGCAACATTGAGATCCTTCTTCTCTATTGGCACTCCGGCTTCAATCCACCTCGGGGTGGTGTCAGAAATTAGGGGGGCTAGCCAACCCTTCAATTCATCTAGAGTCTTTGTAGTAATCATACTCTGGTACACATGTACAGAATATGTAGCCCTATTAAAGCTAGTATAACTTTCCTCCCTCGGACCATCACGAAGTCCACTGGCTTGAAGGCGCTAGCCTCATTCTTACCTTGATGTACCAGCTCACTATAGGCAGCATAGAATTCCTAGACCCATGTAGGAATGTAAGGGCCACGGGGCCTATTGAAGACCTCAAATCTGTAGAACTTGAGAGTGTCATACAGGTCTGGATACCTGTCCACTACTCCATCCACGAACAATCTTTTCTCCTCCAAGATGGTCTTCAATCCCTCAGATTTTAACTGATTGTGTAACCAGGGCGGAAGACCCTGAACTGGTGGTGCTAGAAACGTCATCTCTGTTAGAGGAAGCACTGGAACTGAAGTTGGAGGGGTCGACTCTGGAATCCTAGACAAATCATGGTGAGCTTTGGAGCATAATTACGCTTACCAGGCCTGTAAAAACTTGTCGTCCTCAGGCTCAGAGAATGAAACCTAAGAAACATATGAATTTGTCTCACTGTCGGTGTTGTACTCCAGTGTCTCAGCTCTAGGTGCTTTTTCCTTTCCCTTGCCATCCTTCGGAGGTAACTTCTTGACCTTGGCGCTTGAAGCAATTGCTTCCTCATTTATTACGATCCCTCGTGCCCACTTTCGGGGCGACATGCCACTATCATTCAAGTTTGTTCTCACCATTCCTGCAAACCACATAGAAACATGTTAGATAAATTTCAAGAAAAGTGCAGAAATTTAGTTGCAGAAAGACTTGTCGAACTGTTCGGCGAGTTTATTAGTCACTTTGGCGGGCCAGATCTGGCTTGCCAAAAGTACTAGCGCAAAAATTCTCAAAACTCAAGATAGGTCGGCAATGTTTAGGGCCATTCGACGAATTGCTGACACCAATCAGCGATCTAGAAGTAGCTTGCCAACAATTACAGTGTATCTTATGGGTTAGGAGCAGAAAGGGCGATCAATAGGACCTTTCAGCGAGTCACCGAGTGAACTCGGCCAGCTCAGGCATCTCGCCAAAAGTACACAATGTAACAACCAATATTCGAAATTAATGGCAATCTGTGGGGACTTTAGCGAACCGCCGGACCATTCAGCGAGCTTGACTTAGCTCGCAAAATGGGCCAAGGTGCCAATTTTCAACCCCATTTCTCAACATCAAGCCTACAGCCCCAAATTCAAAATTGAACACAAACACCATTGAATTAAAGTCAGACCCATACTACCCATGCCCTCAAGGTACACAGACTTCCCCTGATTTGGCCAAAATTTGGCATTTGACGACTTTTGCCCTTAAAAATGACTTCAAATGCTCCATCATAGGGAAAATTACGTCATTTAGCACAATATAGGGTTACTTAGACATTAGAATTCCCAAAATAGTCCCTTATCTTTGCGTTAAGACTCAAAGTAATCCTTGAGTTTGCACATGGAGCACTAATAGTCCCTCATGTTTTCAATATTGGTGCACTTTTGATCCTCTCCTAAAATTTTGCCTATTTTTTAACGTTAATTTTGTTTATAATTTTATGTAATGAATGTTCCATCGTATTTTTGTATATTTAGTAGAAATAATAACAATATGTGAGAGAAGGTGACGAGAAGAACACCTTGTTATGTTCAGTATAAATATTACTGCGGCTAAACTAAGAACATTTTAACATATGACATTGCGAGAAAAGAAAAAAGTGTACTATTGCATCTGAAATCATCGTGATGAACCTCTCGACTCTACATGCAATACGAATTCTACTAAACAAAACAAGGTGTTTTTCTTCTCACAATCTCTTACATGGAGTTATTATTTCTACTAAATATATAAAACGACAATTAAACATTCCATACATAAATTATGAATAAAATCAATGTTAAACAATATAATTTTTTTTGAAGGAGGACCAAAAATGCATCAATATTGCAAACATGAGAGACTATTATTGCTCCATATGAAAACCCAAGGATGACTTTGAGTCTTAACCCAAAGATGAGGGACTATTTTGGGTCTTTTCTAGACTTCATCCCATTAGACCCAACACATTTAAACCGCAACCCTACAATTTAAACTCCATTTTACAAGCAAGAGCACGAGAATCAATCAAATTAAGCATTTAGGAACACATTTAACCAAATTACGGGCAATCCAACACATTAAACACGATTATACCAATTACCCAACACAAAACAACAACAAATTTACCTATTGCATTAGATTTCAACCACAAAATTAAAGTACGGGGTTCGCAAAACAACCCTTAATTCCGAATTTTGAATTTCAATAGCTAGGTGCTAAAGTTCCATAATTCTGGGCAACAATTTCACAAAAAGAGCGGGTAAAACCAATGAAATATGCAAAATCTAAAGTTGGTTGAGAGGGTATGAGAGTTAAAAATGAGAGAAGATGAGCGATTTTGAAATTTTAAATTGTTTGTCCTTTAAAACCTTTCAATTCGCGGCACCATCAGCGGAGTAAGTCATTCTCGCTGACCGACTCGGCCATTCGTCGAACGGTATTTTACTTCACCGAGTTTTACAAGACTCCCAACAATTTGGGGATGCAAATAGCAGAAAAAATTGAGCTCGACGACCAGTTTCGCGAGTCACCGATTAAGCATTTGTCCCGCCAGTTTTACAGAATTCCCCTTCAAGCTTGGGGGTTCAAACGAAAGACCATGTTGGGGCTCACCAACCTGTTCGGCATGTCGCCGACGAGACTTTGGCTTGCCAAACTACCTATTTTCTAACATTTTGCATTTTTCAACCTGAACAATCAACAACCATTATTCAAAATAAAAAAATAAAGCATTAAAAACTTGGGTTTTCTCCCAAAAAGCGTCTTAGTTAACGTCATGGCACGACAGTAGTACCCATTTATTGATCATTCTTCGGGTTTGCCAAGGTATCACTTGGTAAACCCCTTTTTGGCCTTGGATTCAAATGAGAAGAAATTTGACCCATTTGGGTCTCCAACTGCTTGATTGACACGGAATGTGAGGTGACCGTTTGCTTAAAGGTAGAGACATCCTCCTTCATTTCCTTCAACACTTCGTCCGACTCATCAACTTTGTTGAGATTACGTGAGAGCATGTCTTTCATACTAACATTTTCAGACTCTTTTGGCTTTTGGCGCTCATGAGGTGGGACGTACTTGTCCTTGTCACCCTCTCTTTCCTTCCTTGTGATGTTAGGATCACCCCAATCTTTGTCATGGTCTCTTCATCCCTCGTATCTATTCAAACTTGGGTTTCCTCCCGGCCTTGGATAGTTTTAACGATATCCCCCCTCTTGATTAGCTAGGAAGTTTACATCCTCATTGTAAAACACTTCAAATTGAGCTTCTTCTGGGTTCATTCCACCAATACCAACAACATTTACACTCTTTTCACCACTACCCATCACATTTTTCACCAAGATATCAAGTTGGGTCATCATTTTGGCCATGCTTTGGTCCATCTCTTGATATTTTTCGATCTAATCTTTTGTCATTTTAAAAGTGAGAGGAGACACTTGGGCTTCACGAGTGTACCATGCCCTATTGATCTTGGTTGTTGATGTTTGCGTAATCAAGACACAACTTCCATTTCGAGTGTCTACGATCGTACAATAGTAAAATAATCCAACCAAGGGTTGGGGTCGAGTCCCAAGGGAGTGGTTTTGAGAATTAATTGAAAAATAAAATTTAGTTCTAATTAGTCGTAGCTATATAAATTATCTAATGTAAACATACTAAATCTAAAAGGTTGACGAAAGCATCAATTATCAATGGGGGTTTGCAACAAGTAAGCAAAAAACAACGAAAATACAAAGAATTCTAATCAAGGAGATGGGATTCTTGGGATGTGATAAGAATACGTGTTAAACTAGATCATTGGGTACATGATTTTGATAGTAAATTCGTTGAATATTTGTGACTAAGCTCGACTATAGTAGGGGTAAATTCTCTCTCGAGCAACTTACCCCGAATCAACTTGGTTTCTCTCGAACACCGAGTTCCCGCATTTAGCACAACCTCTGCCTTAGCCCACTCAATCTCTCGAGCTGAGTATGTGGGAGAATGACTAAGGTTTACTCTCTCGAGCTGAACCTCATGTCGACCCAATTCCACCGGTCATCAATTTAGTAGTCTTAGGTTTACGACCTCTCTTTCTCGAGCAAGCTGACAACACAAAGGTGAAATCGTATTTGCAACTACAATTTCATTAAGTTCCAAAACAACTACTAAACGAAATCACATTTAAACAACGATTAAACTATCAGCAACCAAGACCCAACAATTAACTTAACCCATATTCACAAAATTACACCCCAAGAATTGGGGTTTTTAGCTAGACATGTATAAGAGATAGAAATTTATACCAAACTTAGAACACAAAAATAGAAGCAAAGTCTGAAAAATACTGTTCAAAGCTAAAAAAATGATACTAAGCTACAACTCTCAATGAGTATTTATAGTGTTTGAAAATTTGTGCTGCTGCGGATCACCCGGCGCAGTTAGTCGGGATCGCTGATCAACTGGCGATCCGCCCTGTGGTATAGTTCATCGTCGTCTTGCATTAGCCCTCAGCATTGTCGTGTTTTGGATCATTAGGCGACATAGTACTACTTCGCGAAACTGCTCAATGACAGGACGATTGCTCCTTTTCACCACCGATTTGAACCTTTCCTTCAGGGATCAAGACACTCGAATAAAAGGCGACGATAAGACCTTTTACTGACTCACCGAATGGGTACAGCGATTCTCAGATCTTCATTTTTTTGTTCTTTCAGTTGTCTTTTTTCCTTTTTGCTAAGTAGTGTCTATGATTTCCCTCAAACTCCAAATAACTAAAACTTAAGGATTTTCATCAAATATTGAGACAAAATATACATTTGAGGACACTAATTCTATCAAAATATAGCCCTAAATGAGTCCAAATTGTGAACTCATGAACACCCATAACTTAAACTTTTGCTTGTTCACAAGCAACTCAAGTTCAGCTGTTCAAAAAGGGTGTCTCAAACAGTGCTATACAAGAATCAATCATGAATGCACACACCAAGAATCACTTTACTCATGCAAAGATCAATTGTGCACTCAAAGATTCAAGTTGTGACTCACCAATATCGAAGAATCTTAAGATCACAATACTTGCTTCAAATGCAACTTAAAGCTCAACCAAAGTGTTCAAATGCCCTCACACAAAGAGTGTTTCCGTATCCACACAATGGTTCACAGTTTAAAGTTTCAGAATCAAATGCAACACTCACACTCACAAAGATGAACACAATGCATAATTTCATCCATAGGTTTGCCCATATTTTCCAATCGACATTTGTTTTAGCTCACTCAACATCAAAAAGGTCTTTTCAAGGCTTGTAATGGGGTTGAGCGCAAATGTATGATAATTTAGGCACAATGACTTTCATCCTCATGAAATGTGGTGCTCACAACACTTCCTTTCCTCTTCTTTCATCATTTTCGTTAATGCTCATAAGTCATCCTATTAATCACTTCCCATAGATTGTTTGGGAACCCCATTTCTTTTGTACTTTCCAACTTTATTTCACAACCTTTCTTTTTCATTCTTTTTTTTTTCTTTTTTTTTTATATATATGGAGGGGTTCCATTTTTCTCAACACTATCGGTTAAAGGAGACTTTCCTTACACTTTTTGACTTTCCCTTTTCTTTTCACCACACCCCCAACTTAGGCTTTTGGCCTAAGTTGGCTATTCAATCAACTACAATTCACGAGGATTAAGGGTAATGGGTCAAAAGTCATGTTGTCATCAAGTTTCTTCCAAAGAAAGGTAAGGTTCAAGGGGTGTTCAAGAAAGGTTCACACACTCACAAGTTAAGCCACAAAAGAGGTATATGTCAAATTAGCTCAGACTCTTCGAAGTTGCCAAAGATCATATCAATAGACAACCTTACTTAGTCGACTGGACCAACGGGGCAAATTCTAGGATCCATCATGCATAGTTCACAGGTAAGCTAATCACACTAGGCATCGACAATAAAGTCAAACAAGACTCTACACTCAGCTCGCCAAACGGCCTTCCGTGCCTACTTTCTTCCCAACTCTTCGAATTCGACCCCGCAACCCCCTAAAACAAGATCAGATCATGCACAACTCGAATTAATATTAGACCTAATGACACTCATGCACAATCCCATAAAATTTCATCCACTTTAAGGCATAATTTTCAGGAATCAACTATTTAACATAGCGAGGGCAAGATTATCGAATCAGAACTGACAATCAAAATTCGACCCCGCAACCCCCTAAAACAAGATCAGATCATGCACAACTCGAATTAATATTAGACCTAATGACAATCAGGCACAATCCCATAAAATTTCATCAACTTTAAGGCATAATTTTCAGGAATCAACTATTTAACATAGCGAGGGGAAGATTATCGAATCAGAACTGACAATCAAAATTCTAAATCTACTAGAGAGGCCCAGCACATATCAACAAGGTTATATCATTGCATTAAGTACAAAATCGATAGATAGAACTCAGAGTTTAGGAATCAAACTTTCGTGCTGACTAAAATGGAATTGAATCGCTAGGCAGCAATATAATCCAAGTTTTGTGCACAAATCAACAACTAAAATACGCTAAAAACGCAACAAATATAAAAACTAGAGTGCAGATCTAAGTTTACTAGAATGAAAAAGTGAGGGAAAGGGAATGAATTTTAAACTTTTAAACCTTTGGCCTGAAAAACCGTCCAGTTTTCGCCCATTCGGTGACATTAGTTAGGATCGCCAAACCACTCGGCGTTTCGCCAAGTAGCCACTTGCCTTGCCAATTTTTTCAGAACTTTCAATTATTTTGGGAGTCCAAACGTGTGGTTTCATCAGGATCGCCGATATGGTCGGTGACTCACCAATACTTTCTTGTGCTCGCCGAGTTTTAAAGACTCCAATGTAAATTGGTCTTGAATCTAATGTCGATCTAGTTCGGGGTCGCCTAACCATTCGTTGATTCACTGATTAGACTTGTAGCATGCAATCTGCAGTTTTTGTTCACTCTCCACACTTCCATCTGCACAATCAACACACCATTATTTTACCAAAACACAAATAAAAAGCGATTAGTGGTTTTGGGTTGCCTCCCAAACAGCGCCTTAATTAACGTCGCGGCACGACACAAGTCTACCTTCAAACCTTATTCTTGGGGTTAGCCATAGTATCACTAGGCAAACCCCCTTTTTTACTCAGATTTAGGTGAGACTACATCTAACACAGTGTGGCTCAGGGTCGACACATTTTACTTCATCTTTTTCAAGATCTTATCTGACCCTTTAACTTTATTGAGGATACGAGAAAGCATATCCTCAGACCTACCACCCTTCGAATCCTTTGATTTTTAGAGCTCATGGGGAGGCACATACTTGTCCTTCCCCAGATCCTTAGTTATGATTTCGGTCCCTCCATTCTCTATCGCTATCCTTCCAACCATCATCCCTAGACCAACCTTGGTTACCACTATACCTTGGGTAGTTTGAACGATAACCACCGCCTTGGTTGGCTAGGATGTTCACATCCTCATTGTACAAGACTTCAAACTTCGCTTTCTCAGGATTTGCACACCCAACCCCCACAACATTGACACCACGGGCACCAGCCCCCACGACACTTTTATATAAAATATCAAGTTGTGTCATTATCTTGGCCATATTTTTGTCTCTGTCATGATCCTTCTTCATCTGCTCCTTAGATAGATTGAATGTGAGAGGGGAGACCTGGTCTTTACTAGTGTACCATGCTCGGTTTATAGTCATCATGCCATCTAAAAGTTGGGCTTCTTCAGCATATGGTTGCTTCATCAAGCCTCCAGGTGAAATTTAGTCAGCGACACCTTTGTTCACCGAGTCCAGGCTTCGGTAAAAGTACTACAGCAAAACGTTGTCGGGCAGACCATGAGCCGGGCATTGGAGCACCAACTTTTTCAATCGCAGCCAAGTCTCATGAATTGGCTCACCCTCCAAACACTTAAAGCTTTTGATATTCTCCCGAAGAGTCATCATCTATGAGGGAGGAAAAATCACACTTTAAATGTGGTGACCAACTCCTCCCAAGAAGTGATGGATTCGCGTGGCAACTTTGCCAGCCATTTGCATGCTTCTCCGATCAACGAGAAAGGGAATAACCTTAACCAGACCTAATTCTGAGAAATGTTTTTGAAAGAGAATGGTCCCCACACATCTACGAAGTTTCTAAGATGCTCGTGAGGATCCTCATGAGCCAATCCACTGAAAAGTCCATTTAGTTTCAATTGTTGTAATATAGTGCTCGTTATATGGAACACTGCATTTCCTTCGGCTGGAGGTAAACGGATGGTACCAATGCCTCCCATGAGATGAGGGTCATTAATGTTGAGCTGTTGGACATCGTTGAGATTTCTGATGTCATCTTAGTGGCCCACCTGGCTGTCATTGTAGCGACCCTTTCAAAACGGTACCACTACTTAAACAAGAAATCTAATTAATTACTCACGAAATTCAAAACCAAGTAATGAGGCATACTGATTTTAATCTAGTAGAGGGATTAAATTCATAACGAACTAAAAAAAACAATTTTGGCAAATAACCGACCAGATCTTCATGCATATATTAACCTCATACTCAAGGGTGATATAACAAGAATATTACTCTTCTGAGTACCGAAATCAGCCAACTCATGCTTCACACAACTATCAAGATATATAGCAAAATCAGTATATTACAAAACTTAGGTTTACACATCCCAAAAAAGAATAAAATGTATAACCATATTTATATTACAACCCATGGTGACATGACCAAATCAACCCTCAAAATCTAATGTAAATATACAGCACAAAGATCATGTATAAGTCCCAAGGATTATACAAAATATAGATGCCTATATGCAAATGTGATCTTCCTTAAGGCTTTCAAAATCTGCATCTCTAATGGCCAGCTTCAAGCATCATCGCGAACAACCCCTACGATAGAAACAACTATCGCTAAGCATATAGCTTAGTGGTGTAAAACTATAGGTTTGGAGCCCTCAAATTCGACAAGTAACCATTCTCAAGTCAAGGGCAGCACGATCAAAACAAAATCAATAAATCAAGTAAACAATATACAAGGAGTATCAAGTTCAATATTTAAAGGTCCAAATGTCAAGAACGCTCATAGTATAGTTTTCCAAGAGATTCAACAACAAGGCTCGCCCAATATATATATCATATCGTCACACCAAGCACGATAAGGTATCAAGAAGGATCAACGCCCTACATCAAGAAGGGTCAAAACCCAATAATCAAGAGAACCAATGACCATATTAAAAATGCCTTCCTAGTTCGTACTTAAAATGGACAACTTCAATTCTTTAGACGAACTAAAAATCCAGAGTCAAGATGGCAAATGATCCGAACCAAGAGGCATGCCAAGAGTGACGAAGTCACAGCCACAAGAAGGACAAGGTCCCAACAAGAGTGCCAAGTGATCAGACTATCCGTACAAGTGGGCGAATTACACAAGCGTCCTTAATGTATTAAAGAATACCAATACGACAATGCAAAGTGACAAGATGTAACCAAGGTACCAAGATAACTTTCAAACAAACAACAGGTAAAGAAAAATACAAGTATAGGTTTATACACAAACCTCAGTTCTTTAGCACAAAAACAGTCCAACACAACTTCACGAGTTCAAATCGTAGACCAACCAGCGTATCAATGTCTTCAACTCGTACACGAGGATATACAACCTTAAAAAATGAATTCAATCGCTTATTTACTTTCTAGTAGCTCAATAATGATGGCGTAACACAGGGTTATTATCACAAGTAATCCTAGCTTGTACAAATACGACTATAGTCCCAAAACAGAAATTCTGCCCAATAAAAGCACTACATGTCACAACTTAGATTTGAAACAGAAAAAGGCCAAAATGGAATTTATATCCTTCATAAAAGATGTAGGTACATCTCTTAAGCTTCCAAATAATCAAGAATTACGACAAAATACACTTTGTACAAAAAGATATAAACAAAACACTAACAGTTGAACATACAGGATTTCAAATTCCAGAATCTGGACAGAACATGTCATAGGTTGTGTCCCTTATTTTGTCGTCTTAAAAGCTAAATTAGAGTTTACCATAAACATAAGAGTTGTAGGTATAGGAATCAGCTTTCCAAAACATATTTATTCACCTCAAAATAAATTATACAGAACGAGATATTCTAAAATTACTAAACACTACCCAGCTTCAAAAAAAACAAGTATTGATTACTCACCAAAAGGCAGGATGTCTCGACTTCCAGCTAGAAGGACCAAGGTTTTCTCTTGTGATTTTGATGAAAAACTGATTAGAAAATGTTCTTAGGCTCTTGGACTTCAGTTCCAAACGAAATCACAAGAGGAGGTGTGATAATATAGTCTAATGAATGATGCTTAGTCACATATACAACTGTCCCTAAAGGGTGCTGCCCCATTTTATTGTGTGCTTCCCTAAAAGTATACATATACACCTATATGTATATAATTGTTACCAACACTTTCAATTCATATGTAATTTTAATTAGAAAAATTACGTAAATACCCCCATACAAATCCTTAAATTACGAGTACAATTTATTTTAAGCAAGGTTGCATATATCACAAATTTCAGGTTCCCAAAATAAGAGTAAAACATATTGTAGTAATTAAGAAATGATGCATCGACATGCAAAAGTTGATCTAGTATTTTAGGGGTGTTACAACTCTCTC